>VYZV01023981.1:66079-135854 GCA_013401275.1 Pandion haliaetus
GTCGCCTGCCCACAGCTCCCGCGGGCCTGCCGTGCCCCGGGGCCGCGCCCTGCCCCGCAGCGCCTGCCCGGCCGCTCGCTGCCTCTCCCGCCCAGGCGTCTCCTCCCCACCCCGGCGGCTGCCGGCCCCCGCCTGCCCTTCCCAGCTAGGCACTGCCCCGGGCTCGGCGCCCGCACGGCCCTTCAGGTGCGCTGGCACAGAGCTTACTCACCGATCCCCGTCGCGGAGGGGGAGTTTCCCCGCTGACTGGGGACTCACCCGCTTCACCAAAGCCACTCAACAGGGGCAGATTTCTCCCCAAATAGCTGCCCGTAACTTTTCGTTGTTGCTCTCTGGACCGTTACGCTGGTAAAGTAGTGCCAAAGCTGCCTCTTGCTTTGCTGGAAGCAAAATCAGGCCTACATTTTAGAGAGAAAAAGTGAATTCTTGATTTTTTTATAATGTTCTTAGTAAATGGCATGTCCAGCAGGAATATGGATCCCTGTCAAGTTAGGCTTTACGTAGACACGTGAGAGAAAGCCCCTGCCACAGAGTGCGTAGTCTGTAGGATAATTTATGGATCACACACAGTGGCTTGGTTCAGAAATTTCAGCAGGCAAATCTGGTTCAGAAATTTGGAGTCAGCAGTGGGGTAGCAGCGTTTGGGACTGCAAATTGCCTCTCTGATGAAGGAAAGCACATTAAAAATGGTATTTTTGACGAGGCAATTAAAGGAAAAAACAGTTTGCAAGATTACCTTCCTTTTTTTCTCAAGGCAAGGCTGTCCTCTGTAACTTGAGGGGCCCTCTTCTCACATCCCCAGGGCTCATTTGATGGTTTGGGACACACCTGCCATTCTGCTTTCAGCTGCTTGAAAATTGGGAAGTTTGTTTCAATAAGGACAAAATTCAGCTGCGCGTGGTAAGGGATGTGGCTAATGATTTTGTATGGAGGGGGAGAACGTTACTGTGCTGTGAATTTTTTTTTAGCTGGGATGGGAAACAAATCTCCCAAGTGTCTTAGTAGATTTTTGTCCCAAACAAATCTAGTCTGAAGATCAGCACTGAAACCTATTTACCTCTGTTCTTTGCTCCCTAGACCTCTGTCTGCTGCAGATACGATCTTCCTTCCCTGCTAGCCTCCTGGCAGTATAGACAGTGCCCTATGCTCTGCTCTAGCACTTGCTGATCTTTCTGTAACTAAACCTCATTTGAGAAACCTGGTGATGTTGCCATGCCTCACTGATGCCTGCGCTCGGCCACTCTCTCCTCCGTGTCTATCCCAGACTGTCACTACAACCACTTGTCTTCACTAGTTCCTGATGCTCTGCAGCTGCTCTTGCCTCCTCATGCTGCCTCCACTCAGGACGTCCCGTCCCGTCCCGTCCCCCCAGTACTAAGACCAAGCTAATAAACTGATCTGGTTTTGGCTCACTGTGCCAAACCACGGCACTCTTGGCTCCAGAAATGCAGGGCTGAGACACTTGAGCAGACCCGTGCAGAGCCAACAGAGGAGAATTTATTAGTCTGGGCTATGCTTCACCTCTGATATCCCCCAGTGAGGCCTGTCTCATCTGTTTTGAACCTCTGCACAGCACACTTCTTCACTTGTTGCCGAGGCTGTTTATGCTATTAGATTACAACTTCCCAGTGTTTTTCTCCATGAAAAAAGAGTAGCCAGAAGAGAAGACTGCAGAAAGTAGCCACAAGCAGGATTGCATATTACTGTCTTTGGGCCTCCAACCTTTAGGAAGTAGACCTGAAACAATAAAACCCCCATGTATAAATACTGACACAAATGCTTTTGAGTAATTCTCTATATCTGCAAAAGCTTTCAGTTTAAGACCCTTTTTCTTCACTTTGTGCAAATACTCCAGTGAACAAAGTTTCAAGCAGGAACGCTGATGGAGGCTACAGGTTTTCATAAATCAAGCCTGAATTCTCCCATGCGATCCTTTGCATCAGAAACCTGATCCCACCACTTGTGCACACTTACTGAATCATGCCAACTTCCATGTTAAAAATCAAGTGGTTCAGAGGTTGAATCATATTTGCACAGAGCACACTGAAATCTTGAAAGCAAAAAAGTGGAAAATATCATTGCTTAGTAATTCTTGCCTAGTTTGCAAACGATTAAATGCTATTAAGCAGTTAGTGATTGCAAATAGCTTCCCCAGCTCTGCTGAGAATCCTTCAGAGCAAGCAAGCTTCTAACACTACCGCTTGTGAAATGTTTTAGTTTCAGAAACTAATATGAAGTGATGTACTTATGATCAGAGTTAAAATCCAGTGTATACTGCAGTAGCCAAGTGATGAGCTCAGCTGTCGGGACCTAAAAGCAGGGCGTTATCAGGACAAGTCCAGCATACGTCTCACAGCCAAACTCTATGTGTAGCCACTAAATTAAGTTTTCTGACGCAGAGGCTTTTTGAAAGAGAAAAAAGGATTTTGCAACTTAGATTTCAGTGAAATAGCACAGTCTTTTTCAGGAGAAGTCTCCAAGCGGTTAATACACCTTTGTTATAAACAACTTCTGCAGCCAGAGGCTTTTACTACCATTACAGTTTTTGCAGCAGTAATCCTTATCCCCTGAGGTTTTGCTGGGAGAAACATGAAACTGTTTCCTCATCCTCCCTGTCCTACTCTCAGCTGGAGCCTGGCTTTTTCCATTCCCATCATAACCTTTGGGTTTAGCAGATACCTTCCCTCCTCTGCCACAGATGCTGGGTGGGGTCCACACACTTCATTATAGAAAGCTGCTATAATTCATTCTGTGACTATTATTTTTTGTTTTCTCCTTTTTTCAAATGCACATTTAACGTCATGCTTTCCTGACATAACCCGTTGTAATTCTGTCCACCATGTGAGACTGCAGCCAGTTGCCTCTTCCCACAGTGCTGCAGAAGAACAGCTTTATTGCACAATGTATGTCCAGCATCTTTTGAAAATGTTGCTAGGATGCCTAGGGGAGCAATTGCATGGAGATACTTTCTTATCCAAATTAGACCCTCTCTTCAACTCATTTAGCTTTGACGGACTGTGAATTTGAAGAGATTTGCTGAGTTGTTACGTCTTGCCTTATGCTATGAGGCAGATTTTCTTTGTACACACACACACACATCATTGATACATTCTGATAATAAATCCAAGGAGGGCTCATCCTTCGTGCACCAGAACACTTTGGTCCTGTCTCTCCACAGCTAGTCCCACATCTGTGTGGGCTGCAGCAGTTGCTTCTGAGCTACCTAGCAGTCTTCAATCTCGTAAATGGCTGCATGCCCCAAACTAGCCCAAGGTAAGGTGAGGTTCGTGGGTGGATAACCACTGAGGCACAGGGGTGCTGTGCTGGGCCCAGACTGGAGTTTTCAGGCCATCAGCTTCAGCCTGGAGTGACAAACAGGAATGACTGTGGGTGCATATTTATGCAGGAGCAAATGGTTCAGTTTCCTTCTCAGGAGACATTTCTTGCTGCTGCTACTGTCTAGGAATCCAAGATGATGAATCCAGTAAACTCAGGAGGCATTATAAACCTTCATGTACAGTTGACAAAAGGATGAAACAGAGCCAAGGCATGCTCCTTCCAGTGTTTTCCAACTGCATCCTTTTCTTGCCTGGTTTCATTAAGAGCCAGCTGCTCCTAATCCCAGCACAGGTTTGGGAGGACTTTGTCACACCTGCTGAAAAAAGATAATAAGATTAAATGTTATTAACATATTGACACCTTCAGATATTTTCTAGGGCTCTTACATCTGCAAGATTGTGGGTGGATGACGCTACACCAGCTTTAAAATGAGCATGCTACTTGCAAAATCACTTCGTGTATCAAAGCTGTCATTTGGATCCAAACAATTCCAGTAGTTTCCTGTTTGATTTGGTGCTTTAAGCCAATATATTTAGTGTTTGTCTGGATCCATACAGTCTGCTGTTTGAAAACTGCATTTTCAGGATAAAGGATAAAAGAGCAAGGAAGAACCTTATCTGTTGCTGATTTCAGGAAAGATTTGAAACCTGAGATATCTTTGAGTTCCTGTCTACCTTTCAGTACAGTAGTTGGACTCAGTTCAATAACAGAGTTTCAAATTGTTCCCAAACTTTCACTGTTAGGGGAAAAAAAAAAACCAAACAGGAAAGACCTGTTTCAGGAAAGGCTGTTCTATCACTGAAAAAGGCCCCATGGAGAACCTGACTCTGAAATATGCTTATTTATTATAAATAATTTCCATGGCGTCACATTAACAAACATAAAAGGTCATGAACTCCTGTATTTGAAGCAAATGTGTTTGACATCTGGGATCTGGCAGAAGTTCCTCCTGTGGGATAGATTGTTTGCACAGAGCTTTATTGAAGAATAATATTAAGAATGAATTACGAAATATTAGTGTAACCTAGTAAGAAATTATTGCATTTTACAAGCCAGAGACATAACAGATCTCACAGAACTATTTTAGCTCATCTGATTCAAAAGCACATCAAGGAATCATAGCTGTGACCAGCTAGCAGTGAAAATCTGTGGGGTTTAAGCACTGCAGTTAGAAACGGACTGCAAAGAGAGGTCCAAATGCAGGCAATTGCTGAAATACACGTCTGTATTTTCACTACACCCCCGCTCTATGAAGGGAGTGAGGAGGGAATTGGCAGGGAACCTCTGTATCTGGGGAAGCCAAGGACTGAGGGGGAAGCCAGGCCACCCCTACACACCCCCAGCCAGGGAGCAGGGCAGCTGGACAGCCCCAGGCAGCAGGCACCTCCGTGGGGCTGGGAATGGGAAGAGATGGGACTGGGCAGAACACCAGGGCTGTGGGGAGCTGGAAACCATCACTCCTGCCGTTTATCCCTCTCTCCCCTCTCTTACCCAGGCCAGTGAAAACTTCATAGGACCAGACCTTTCCCAGTACCTGGGGGATGCTCCCTGGGCTATTTGTGAAGCCCAGTCTCCCCAGGAGGTGCTCTCCCACTGGGCTGGGATAATGCCACCTCCTGGGGTGGGTGCCTCTCCAAACACCATTCCAGTCCCACTTGCCTGTGATGCTGCCCAGAAATGCCTCTTTCAACATGGAATAGGTGATGAGAGACAGCTCTCCAGGTCCTCTGAGTCTTCTTGGGGCCTGGGTACCTGCCTGCCCAAGCAAAGGGCAGAGCAGGCAGCTGACCCAGGGACAGATGTCCAAATGCCTGCCCAGCCCCTTTCCTCCCCTCCCTTTTTTTGGGACCTCAGGGCCAGGTGCTGCTGCCCTGCCTTGTGTTTTCACACCATCATCTCTCTGGGGTCTGCTCAGGGCCTCAGAGCTGGCGTCTCTTTTGAAAAAAGACACAGGCCTGCCCAAGGACAAGCAGCTGTTCCTCTCCCCAGGACGCAGGGGCCAGCCAGGTGTCACCTGTGCACAGAGCAAGAGCAACACACAAAAGGGCCTTCCTGAAAGGGACTGAGTCAAGAAACAGGCCCAACTTGTGAAGCACAAAAATAATTTATTGTTTCCAGTTGTAAAAGTTGTAAAACTTTTTTTTTTTCCCTTCTTCTATTTTCAGGTGAAAGCAAACTTCATTTACCTTGCTTAAAGGGGGTGAGGGCAAAAAGCCAGCCCAGAAATCACAACACTTTAACGCCTGCCAGCCCCATGGAAATGAGGAAGCCGGGAAGAAAATCCATTGAGGCCAGTGGCCAGTTGCCCACAGAAGCTGGAATGCTGTTCTTCCATCTAAAATTGCTCAGTTCAAAACAAGAGCACACGCTGACCTTCTAGCTGGAGCTTTGGGCACATCCCTCTGGGAAAGGCAAGGAGGCAAAACCAGGCCAGGCTGACTTGGTACTTAAAACCATTTAAGAAAGAGCGTAACTAGAAACAGAGGTTACCAGCCCCCTCTACCCTAATTTTAACACTTTAATCCAGCTGCAGGGTGTTTGGCCCTATTCCCAGGCAAACACACCAATATACAGCACTCTTAAGGTACACAAAATAAGGCAAAGCCAACCTGCTGCCCACCCTCCCGGCCTTCACTTTGCAGGCCTGCCAGCAGCATTGTCTGCTCCTCACCAGTGCATCCAGAATCACTGGGAAGTAAACATGCTCTGGTCACAACCCTTGCCAGTATCAGTAGGGATTTTAGGGCAGGAATAAGGATGCACTCTCACCCCAAAGCAGAGGATTATGCATATTTAACTCATGTCTGGTTACACATATAAATATCCAGAGAGGAGGGAATATACAGCCTTTGAGACTGCTCCGCTGAAGAGACTGAAGTGGGTTACCGTCTTGGTACAACTTGATCACACACCCAAGCTGAATGGCGCAGGTGTCACGAACCTGTGTTTTAACAGAAAGTTTAACAGCTGCAAACTGCAGGATATTTATTCTTGACAGTATTTTCTTGACAGATTATTTTCAAGAATCCTGAGTCAGCAGTAATAAATGTAGGTACAAATATTTGTTTGCAGGACGCAATAGCTTTGCCTTGTTGTTTACCTGTGCTCCCCAAGCTAAAAAGGTTATATATGTATGACTAAGGCTGGCCTTCCACGGTGAACAACCATCCATTTGCCTCAAGTATTTTCAGCTGTCACTATTGCTTTAGTTCTTAGTTCCATAAGAACTAGATCATATGGTAGCAAAGAATTCAAGGGTGAAGGGTTAATCATTTCACTGGAGCTCGGGGATTAACTTCACATTAAAACCACGTGCATTTGTATCCAAGTGACATAATGAAAAATGTGGTGGGAGATGGAAGGTGCACTCATTCAAGCAAGCAAGGAAGGATTTATTGAACTAGTTTTTCAAGATCTTAGAAAATGTAACCAAACGTTTCTCAGCCAATGCTCTGGCTGCTCCCTCGCCTAAGCTGATGTGGTGATCCCATGACTGAGAAGGATTTTCATTAGCAGGCAGACAGAGGCTGTGTTTCAGTACTGGATTTTAGGGTACCGTGGTGATCATTCTGTAACAGTATGGTGACTGAACTGTGCAAGAGCCCAGGAAATGAGAAATAACACAGGCTGGAAAGAGAAAAAATGGAAATGCAGAAGTGCAATGAAAGATCAGCAATCAGCTGCCATTTGGGACAGCCCTTACGAACAGTGGCACAGACTATGAACCCTTGCATCAGTGTGAAAGAGCCCAGTTCATGCATGCTGTCCTAATGAGTTACCGGTGTGAGAAAATGTTCACCTGTATGAGATGGGGAGCTGCTGTCTGGCATCCTAGAAAAAACACGTAGGGCTCATTTTTTCCATCACTGATGTGGCTATGTGCAGGCTGACACTGAGGACAGTTTAACAACACTCAGCAGCACCTGCGGGCCCAAGGAGTAACAGGTGCCACCAAAAACAGAGAGGGGAGGAGAAGGCAGGAGTTCTGGTACACAGAATACAGCCCATAGGACTTCTCAAGGAAATATGATTTATAGCTCACCCTTAAGGAAGTGCAGCAGGAGGTTAAATCCCTGCAGAATATCCATTTTACAGCACAGCCAAAACCCATCTCTCCAGCAGCACAGCATCCTTTACCAGCTGACTGGACAGCACTGACAGAAGAGATAGTACAACCTCTTTCTCCTGTCCACAGTTGAGAGTCAGCTCTGGAGATACCATTGCCTTATCCACAGAGTTCTTGCTGAGCAGAGGCACTTGGCTGGGAGGATACTGTCAGAGCAGGTTGGTCTTGAACTGTGAAAAGAGCAATAAAAGGGGAGGGGGTCACACTATTCAGTCCCATGTGCAACCCCATCTAAGACAAACACGACAGCATGTGTAATAAGAGCAACCTGAAAAGCAGACCATAAGCAGCTGGAGGAAGAAGGATGCAATGGCTCAGGTCTGGAAACCTCAGATTAGGCTACTTGAGCTGTATGCCAACAACTAAATCTGCACAACTTTGTTTCCTCAAGTGTCCATTCTCCACCAAATTTAGTGGAAAGCCCAGCTGTCTGGTGGCTTCAATGGTCAGGCCACTTTTACCAAGGCACCCTGGTGGGGAATGAAGAACCAGAAGTCTTTGATCATGGGTCACAGACCTACTTTCTCATTTTATTTGAGCAGTTCTAGAGAGTTTGCCTCTCCTGAAATTTTGAAGCCCAGCATTCCTGCACTTGCCCTCTCCTCTTTTGCTTTACATGTGTGCCCATTTCAGTGTAATTTTTCTTGAGTGTGTGATTCAGAATTAATGCAGTTTGCAATGTAGTGGAGGGAACTGACGTATCCTCGTGATACTGTAAATGAGCAGCAGTTCCTTTGAGTTCAAAACAGCTATAAAGATCTGTATCAACTTTCTTAGTGGCTTGTAAATCATCACAAACCCAGTGAATGGCGTATTACCTACCTCACTTCTGCAGTGAGTTATCTGAGTGATGAGAATGCAAGAGAGCAACTGTGTGATATAAGTTCATTCACTTCCCACAAAGCAAACCAGAGGCAGGCTTGGCTGCCCTTGTGATTTGCTGAAATAAGAACATTCCACTTGCAAAACACAAACCCAGCCAACCAACAGCCAAACCCCATTAGGCATGGGTCATTGAGTATGGTGTGGGTGGAAAAGCCATTCTTGTACTAAAGTCACAAGCTATGTAGTGCAGGTGGGAGTGAGAACTAGCTACTGGTTAATGATTTATGTATGAGGAAACCAGTTCAGTCTAAATTATATTAACACTACTTGTTAAGGAGACAAGTTTATTCTGCAGAGCTAAGCCAAATTCTGCCCATAGCCTCATGTTCAGTGCACAAATCCCTGCCTTCACTGGTCCACATTGTGCCTCCAAGACCCAGGGCGACTGGGAGAGGAGAGTGACACCACGTCAGGCTGGGAGGAGAGCTCATCTCCTGGGATCTGCCGGGAACATCTCCAAGGCTGCAGCATACAGCATGTCCACCTTCCCATACACCCTCTGAACACGTGCTGGGTAAAGCATGGGTGGTGCCTGGGGGAACTGGGCAAGGGAGCCATCCCACCATCAGAAGCAGTGACCTGCTCCAACCTTCAGTGCAGTTGTAGGGGAAGGAAATGCCTCTGATACGTCACACTGCTGGTACAGATAAATTATTATTACACAAAATGTTAATTTGAGCCTTATCATGCATAAACCCAGCAGGAAATGAAGGTAAAATACACACATGTACCTCCACATATGGGCAAGTTTACAACATAAAAACTGTGAAAGAAAATTAGCCTCTTGAGAATTGTGTTTTGCTTTGAAGTTTTCTCTGCTACTGTATATATGTTACTAGCGTTTATGACCAATAGATATACCGGTATCACAGATCCTCATTCAACTTGCTTTGCAAAGGGGTTACATGATTCTGGCATGAATGCTTGCAGTGATACAATATGATCACCCCCAAACCAGGCAATGATCAAAATAAACTGGGATTCAATTATAATTTTTCTTAGCAATATAATTTTTTATTTTAAAAAAGGTTTAAAATACTGCCTACTGGTGTATTCAATGTCAATTGTTCACAATTTGTAAAACAATATAAGAATTAAAAGCTTATTTTCTGCTACAAATGAAGTAATGGTTATAGGTTAAAGGGGCAGGATGAAGGACATTGAAATCATCCATTTTAAATTACAGTATTCCTCTTCCGAAAAGAATAAAGACTACAAAATATAACATGTTTATTAATCTGGACAGCCTGCAAGTAAGAGTTAGGGAAATGACTGTTTAAGCAGAAGCAGAAGTTCTGTGGAGCATCGTTTGAGTGGGGGAGTGTGTCCTTCTCCCTGCACCTGTACTGGTTGCAGGAGAAACTTGGTATAAGGTGGTGCTATATGTGCTATACCTTAAATTGTACTTATAGGCTTCCAGTGTCCAATGCATCTCATTAGATGGCAGGTTGGCCAGGGCAGCGTGACTTTTTTTTTAAAAACTGATGCTGCATTCAAACACATGAATGCTGCCCTCCTATTTTTATTGAAGTGACTGTTAGCACTTCTCTGTCTTTCAAAGGCCCAAGCAAAGCTAAAATGCTTCATACAGCACGAGAGAGATTTATCTTAGAGATCCTGCACACTGAGAGCATTCCTCAGTACTTTTACATCACCTTGGTTTGCCCTTCCCTTGCTTCTGGCCATGCCTGTCTCTTCTTTGGCCCATCCATCAGACAGCCATTGCATCTGTATCCTGATAAGGATCAACTGGGCTTAATCCTGCTGGTGGGAGACAGGAATGCTGGATGTCAAGGAGTGAATTCTTCCTTTTCCAGATGTTGTGTGGGATGTCTTCATTCCAGAGCTATTTATAGGCTACATGGCCACTTATCATTTAAAGGAGATAATCTCCTTTTTAATATTTTGGGTTTCTGGTTGATTATTTTTCTCCATAGCAATGACATCATAACCAAAGCACTGAAGGTTAACTAATCAGCAAGCTCTTTTTTATTAACTTTCTGGTCCAATTGTAATTTTATCCCTCAATAATTCTCTTTTTCAACTATGGGAATGACTTTACACTGCTGTGAACCGAATGCTGTCACTGACACCACTGTTACTCACACCAAATCAGACTGGGTAATTCTAAGTGAGCACAACCCTGGGGAATGGCAAAGTGATATGCTAGAGCTTGCTGCAGGTAGGATGCACGTGGTAGGCAACAGCTTGGTCCTGTCATTTTAAATTTTCCACAGATGTATAAACACGATGAGAAATTTTATACATGTTATGAAATAAAACTCCACTTGACATCATTAAGAAGTCAATGAAGATATCTCTCCTCCAGCTGAGGACATGTCCCTATGTTTTGTGCCTTCCTCACTGACCTGGGGTGCAGACTTGGGCTGACAGGTGTTTCTGATCGCTCTAGGAGCCCCAGGATCTCTGTAGAGCAGCTACAGTTTTTGGAAGCAGCAGTTTGTCTGTCCCCCTCACCTATCTGAATGGCATCAGATGTCAGAGTCCAAAGGAATATTCTTAAATGATGAACTAGATTCCGGTATTCTTGGGCATACTGATTTGAATAACAATTGGCAGGCCTTCTGCCTCTTTGTTTGCATTTCACATAATACACAAAATTTGTTTACTGACCAAAATATTTCATAAAACCAGTGATTTCTTATGAATACTGGAGAAGTCTGGTGCTGGACTTTTGAATTGTGTTTGCATTATGTGTAGGCAACCAGGAAACGCCATATGTTTTGAGGATTTTGTCAAAACTAACCTTTGTAGCTATGATTTCAACTGTTGAATACAGAACATTTGCAGCAAGTTGCTGATGAACAATCTCCAGACTAAGGTCCCAGTCTTGAAAAACACATGCACATGCATTACTTTGAACACTGCAGAATCTCAAGGAAGTCAACATAATCCCTTATAGGTTACAGAGAGGAACAACTTCTATGAATGATGCATGAGCTGTGACTCTGCAAATGCTTGGGTGTAGCTTGATGTTTTAACAATATGTAGAGTCAAGTGCCTGGCTTGGCCTTTGAAGAACGGCAGTGAGGAATCATTCATGGAAACACATCAATGAATGGCTTGAAATACCAGAGGAAATTTTGAAGTTTCAAAGGATATCTCAGGAAATCTTAAAGTACCCAAAGATAGTGCCCACAGAGAAAGAGATACTGCAATCATACTACTGTTTATTTACTGGAAACAATCTTTCAGCTCTACTGTAAAATTAATACATATCTGTTTACATTTATACCACTGACACTGAAATTCAAGACTTAAAATAAAACTGGGCTAAATCCAGACCTGATGTAAGGTGGTTAGCGATCACTGACTTCAGCATAGTGGTGATCACATTGCACTCTGTCTGACGGGGCCAAATACTCTCTTTGCAAACTGGGAAAACCTCATCCAAGGCGTGAAGAGCCTAAGAATGTATTGCATAAGCATGTCCTTATTAGGCTTCTTAAAAAGCTTTGCGACTATCAAGCCAGCATGATATAGACACAACTTCAGGAGAAAAGTGATTCATCGTGACCTAAAAGAGCATCTGTCGCCTTCAAAACTAGGAGGTTGTGGGGTTTTTTTTAATCCTCTTCATGAAGCCAGGCACTGCCAGCAGGCTGGGCAATCACTTCAGCCATTCAGACCTAATACTTTGCTGTGAGGGTGCCTAACGACACTGCAGAGGGAGGGGGTACAAAAGCAGCAGATGGGCCAACAGCACTGCCTGCATTTCCAGTGAAACACGTGAAGAGCTTGTTGTACAGATGGTGGGTGCAGAGGAACCTGGCAAGGAAATAATGGATCTGACTTGGCTATGAGACAAGCAAGTGAGGTCAGTCAGAGCCTCAAAGACACGCATAGCCTACAACTGACCTCCAAAAGCAAAGTGAAAAATGTTACATAGTGCCAGAGGAGAAGTGGAGCTCACTCAGCATGTGCTTGCAGTGCATGACCATAATGAGATCACTTGTCCAGGACAAACTCAAAAGGGAGAATAAATGACTTCTGGGATACAGGAGGGAATTGACAGAAATTGAATATTTCAGGAATTTTTGGTTGCTGAAGTGTTTTCTAAAGATCCCTTTGCTACCCAGCTACATTCCTCAATTTTTACATCAAGGTTACTGCATCATTATTCACTTGCTGGTGTAAAAGCGTTATCTACCTTGTACCCAAACTCTCCTTCATGTGACCCCACCAATATTAGCTGAGTTACATGGGGGGTTAGTTTGGCCAATGGAAACCACTAGAGGGATCTCAGAAGTTTAAACCAAGAACTGGCGTAGGTGAGATATCCACCTCTGATGTGCACACTTATAAACATCAGATGCACTCTGCACTGAAACAGGCAAGGAAAAAAGCAACTACAGGATCAGAGACATCCCTGCACAAATACCTCTGAACCATTACACTCCCTACAGCACTGACCTTTCAGCACAGGTCACCTTTCTGCGGAATCCCTGAAAGTCTAGTTATGACCATCAGCCTCAGTCTTCATGCATGGCACCTGCTTTGGGGTTGAGCTATTCAGAATTGGTTCAAAGACTTAAAACAACAAAATGTGAGGAGTATAAATCACTTGTCTGCACTCATGTCAGGTGAGGAAACACAATTTGCTTGTGCCGTGTTGTCTTACAACTCTGACTTCCAAATGCAGAGCTACACTACCACAACTAGTTTTAGCTTCTGTAAATTCTTTTTGTAGACAGATATATGCACAGTGTTTTACATGCACCCAGGGAAAATCCTAAGGATACTTTTTATCTTTCCGTTAAATAGCAGCAAAGTCATGCAAATTAAAACCAGCTGAGGGTTTTGTCCATCCAGGATAGAGATTTATTTTAATAATAGTGTCTGTCAGGCTTGAATAACGTTAGGGCATACTTTTATTCCTTTTTTTTTAAACATCTTTGTGCTAGGAAATTTTCATTGGGTTCTAATACAGCTACATGCTATGGAAGATACTCAGTAGCATGTTCCATGAATAAGCCAGACTGGAGAACTTGAATGACCACAAACTGTACTGATTCTATTGCTCTACTTGCTCTAGACAGAGAAAAATGGATATGTAAGTTCTGCTGATGCTGATACCATATTTATGAGACAATGAAAGGTGACTCTTCTAAAAGCTGAGCCAAAAAAAGGTAAATATGAGTACAGGCCCCCAACTTGAAAAGGAGAAAGCTCTGTGTGAATGGCCCTGGACACTACACTTGGTGATTGTGGGTGACCAGGTACTCAAAGCAGCTTATTTATTCTCAACAAACTTACTCTTGTCAGAGAAGCACAAGTTGAAAAGAGATTCTGTGGGATCCAGCAAACTCTTAGGTGAAATAACATTTTGTTGTCTGTGTCAAAAAAAGTCAATCCCCTAAAAATATCTCAAAGTCAAATAAGCCGGATGATAGGATCCATTCAGCTCTACAGTGCTGGATCATCATCTCTTGCCATTCTTCTCCCTCTGGCACCTAACCTGACTAGCATGAATCACATGGTTCTTTTATCAGAATAGATTCTCCTTCCCCATCATTGTGATCTGTATCAAAGATTACTGCCATTTCTACTTTTGTTTACTTTTATTCCAATTATTGCACTGGCAATAGGTGCTGTACAAACACATAGCGAGAGGCAGTCTTTCTCCTGAGGGCCTTCATTTAAACAGACATGACAGCCGACACACAGGAGAGGCAAAAGCTGTCCCTCCCCAGCCCGGCCAGGGAACGGCTGTGCCACCCTGAGCAAGGAGCATGTCAGAGCAGAGTCCGAGGGAAGCCACATGTACTCAAACCATGGTCAGTGCCATCATCTGGTGCCAGCCAGAATATTGTCTATTAACCATATGGTAAAACTCTTTGTGTTAGAAAATCCTCTGCAGTAGGTTAGAATAATTTTCTGAGCAGACCTGGAATTCTGTCTGCTTTTAGGGAGGCCCGGCCTCAAAGGAGAACATGAACATATACCGCAGTTGCAAGATTGCATTTTTAACTTTCATGCTGTAAAAACCTGACATGCACAGTCCTTTTTTTAATTTGGTGAGAACTGCTGTACTGTACGAGCCTGCGATGGTCTATTGGAAACAGACCCCTGACTAGGAAATGGAGAGTTTAGATGTTATAAACTGCTAGTAATTTATTATTTTGAGATTGGCATATATTTTGGCAAAGTTAAAGTTGGCTGGAGTGATAGTGAGTGATGAAAGATGTTATGGCGGTTGAGAAGTGGCTGAATTCCTTTGTTTCCAGACTTTTCACTTTTTTTTTTAAGGCGCAGAATGTTTATATAGAAAGTGTAATATTGTTTTATGAGTATTTGCTGGACCCTGCTAAAACCAAGCATTGAAGCTTTACTCTTTTAACAAAGTGTTTTGTTATGGAATTCCTCTGGGTTTTGATGTTTGTAAATTAGGGTTAAATCAGGTTGGTATGTGGGGGCCATGGGAGAGCAGCCCAGAAGTGAGAAACTGTCTGATGTCTAACAGGGTGCACTTCCTCTCCAGGAGGTGATGTGATGGCAGGAAGAGAGAGGACTCCTCAACTGGGCATGAAGAAGCCATAACATAGGGGCACAAAAGCAGGGAAAAGAGGCTTTTTAAGTACTGGGAAAACTTTCAGCATGTTAAGAGTTTAACATGTTTAATGTAAGACCCTGCCTGCCCCTTGTCTCCTCTCTGGGCCACCAGAGCCTGATTGTTTCCCACATCTCACTTCCATTATCTGGGACACATGAGCACTTCTAGCCCCACGGTTATAAACTAGCATTCCTCCTTCCTGGTCATCTCTATTTTCCCCTCCAAGACTGTGGTATACAATGAGCCGTGATACACTCAGGAAACACATTCTTGTTTCTGATATTTCTCTGCACATTTCCTCTACATTTATCTCCTCCAAGTCGGCTACTCACAAAACTCGTTGGCTTCCTGCCTTCAGCTTGGCCCACTAAACCCTGGAGTCACGCTCCAGCCTTTTTGTTTTTACAATAAAGGACAGCCTGCATACAGAGCTCTGAGGCACAGGATCCCAGAATGTTGTAGCAGCACGGAGAAAACTTTAAACCATTAAGACATGGAAGCTGCTAAAGCACACTCAACAAAGCATTTTGTTGCTTTGAGCCATTGCATCAGGAGTTCCTTCAAGCTGAGTACAAGTAAAAAAAGCAGTCTCTATTAAAGCTAGGGAAAAACAACTCCAGACTAACTCACAAAGCTTATTAGGAACAAGAGAGTCAATTTGCTGATTGTGTCATGCAGTCTGTGTTGTGATAACTTTCTGAGTCTGTATTCACCCATTTAAGACTCCACTTTAATGAAGACCTCAAATAATGCTTCTACTCTGCTCCAGCCTGCTCACATTATAATCTTCATAAACTCCTTTTCCCAAGTAGCATTAAGCACTTCCAGTTGTCAAAAAGATGAAGCAAAGGTTGTCTTTCCTGCCCTAGTGATGCTGGAGAGCAAACAAGCCGATAAGGAAAAAGCAGGGGGAAGAAGCAAAAGAACTTGCTTCAGAGAAATTTAAGAACGAGGCATATGAACCCTCATCCCTACTAAAATAAAAGACCAAACTGCCAGTGACTTCAACAAGGTAAACATTATACCTCCAAAGTATACTTTTTTTTTTTCCAAACTCCTAAACATATATATAGATTTAGGTTTGCACTGTGAGGCCTCAGCTGGAATACTTTTCACAGTTTTGGGCACTGCACTTCAAGAAAGATGTGAACCAACTGGAGAGAATCCAGATGAGAGGAACAAGAATGATCAAAGGTCCAGAAAATGTGATGTATGAGGAAAGACTAAAAGAATTGGGTTTGTTTAGACTAGAAAGGAACAGTCTGAGGGGAGACATGACAACAGTCTTCAGACATGTTAAAGACTGCTGCAAAGGGGAAGACAAACTGTTCTCTGTGTCTACTGGGAAGTATGCTAAAAAGCAATGGATTTAAATTACAACAGCGGAGATTCAGATTAGACTTTGGGAGAAACTTTCTATTGGTTACAGCAGTTATACCTGAGAAGACATTGCCTATGGAAACTGTGGGATCCCATCATTTGAGGGCTGGGTACTGGTATAGTGGGGTCTGCTTTGTGACAGAACATGAATAATAAGACTGGTCCAAGTCCTTTTCAGCTTATTTTTCCCAATGTTGGGAGTGTAAGAGAGAGACTGCACATGAACAGAACAATTCATTTTTTCTGAAGGAATTTGGATGGATCTGAGCTGAGTGGTCTTTGAACAGAAGATTAGTTGCAGCCTTAACTACAGAGTTAGTATCACTACCTTATAAGCCTTGCAAAGTGTTTGCAACTATCTCACTCGGGAAAAAGTAAAGTTCTGATTCTTATCTGCTCTAAAGTCCCTGGACAGTATTCTCGCAGTGGAGGCCTGTGTCAAAGAGACTGGGTGTAAATAAGCATAACATCCTAAATATTGTAAAACATACCATCCAGTGATAGATTTCTATGAACTCTGTTATATAGAAAGATTTAATACAGAAAGGAACCCAAACATGTGACAGTTTGTTAGAAAGTAAAAGATTACATAGTACAACACGTATTTTGGAATGAATTTACAATAAATTTTAACTATAAAATAGAATCAAAGAAAAAACAGGTGAAACTAAGACAAATGCAGGGTGAACTGAGACAAAGTGCCTGACTGATAATTCCAGAGATAATTGTGAATGTAAGTTAGCACTTCTGAGATCCCTTGTTTCAATAGGTGGCTTTTTGTTTCTGTTTCTGCTTGTTTGTCTGCTTTCCATTTGTAATAAAAAAAAAAAAAAAAAAAAGGCAAGATTGCAAAAGCCAGCTTTTTCCTCAGTTTCTTTGGTGCTTTTTGCGAAGCAGCCTTGGAGCTACAAAGGTTCACAGTCTTTCAAACATAGACTCATACCCTAGAAGTGTTTACAATGGAAAGAAGAGTCCTTAAAATATATGACCACATAGAGAATCATCTGGGATCTGCTGACAATACATCTTCAGATGTCTGCATCCTGAATAGGGACTGTGCATGAAGAGGCCTCCCTCCTCAGACAGGCATAGGTCACCGGGTCTGTGGAAATACTGATTTGGTTTGGAGCTGCTATATGTACTGGCTTCTGAGGAGAGAGTTCTGCAGAGGAGGAACTGTCTCTTTTGTTTTAATGTTTCCAGGGCACAAACTCAAGGTTTAGAAGGAGTACTGTGATACGTATATCCTCAGCCGGATGACAGAGCTTCCTCTGAAGTTGATGACTGTGTTAACAGTGATCATTTCCAAGTCCAACTGAATAGTACGGGGCCCCTTCACGGGACGGGTCATCACCAGAGTAGCACTGATCGGTCCCGTTTGCTGTGCACAAAACAAGAGAAAGCAGGTAAGATTTTCAAAAACAGCTCTTGAAAACTATTGTCTCACTATGGTCTTCAAGCAGCTAAAATAACCGTTTTCTGTTGCATTGTTTGAAACCACTGGAATTCATGGGAGAGAGAGCTTCATTTCAGTATTTGGCTCCATTTCAGTGTTTTGTAGGAACTACCACCTTCTACAGTTTGTAAAGCCTTTGGGAGCCCTGGACATAAAAGGAGCTATTGAACATAGAAACTTGCTGTTGTCCAGATGGAAGAAGACGGAAACATGGATTTAGGGTATAAACAAGTAGCCACACCTTTTTTTAATTTTGTTTGATGTAAAAAACTCTGTTTCTTTAAAGCAGTGAACACCAAGGATTACGTTCATAGAACTTGGAGAACAAACGTTCCTATGTGAACAGGATCAGGGTTTGTGGTATAACTGCGTACGTTAACATCACAAAACCTTACCCTCTGAAGAGGGCTTTAGACACGTGAAAGCACTTCAGAAAACCTGTCTTTTAGTTAAGTGGAAGGAGACCTTTGAAATATCGGGCCGGAACAGTGGATTTTGAGTGTTTAAAACCCAGAGCTTCTGACGCTAAAACCAAGCGGAATTTGTTTTCCGGCAGAAACTTCGGTACACAAAGCGGGACCTGTTTTACCACGAAGCCGAGCGTTTGCCTTCTCTCTGACCAGAGAAGCCCGACAGAGCTGTGAGGAGCAGCCGGGCGGGCTGCCCGGGCCGAGCCCCGAGCCCTGGCGCCTCAGACTCCAGGGAGCCGCCTCCTCCCCCCTCCGCGCCCCGCCCCGCGCCTTCCCAGCGCCCCTTCTCTTCCCGCCCGCTGCTCCCGCTCTTCCCAAAGCAACGAACAGGCACCACCTGCTGGCTACCAGCCTGACACGGGAACGACGCTGCTGCCGCCCGCCGAGGGTTTCAGGTGACAAATGATTGGGTGGGTGGGTGATAAGTAGAAGAAAACCAGCAGACTCGAGCAACGACGCTGGTCGCGGGAGCCTTAGCGTCTGGGGGATCGACCGACATGAGGGGAAAAGGTCGGTGGGATCAGCGGTGACTTTGCAACGGGAAAGCTCTTGTGAGATGTAAATGATCGTTCCCGGACCGCTTGACATTTCAGGATTTCGAAACATTTTCCTTTTTTTTACGGTAAGAATCTGAGGCTCTTGTGAGAAATGTGTGTTGGAATCTATCACACTACCGGTTTCTGTGAGGTGTGGGAACCATCAATAGCCACTGAACATCACTTAAAGTGAATGTCAAAGCCAGGTTTTGCGTAGGGTTAAAAATCAGTCTTCTGAATGCCATCATCCCTGGTGGCTGTGCCTCATTCCGTGCAGACACTTCCCATCACCCATGCATGTCAGAGGTGCAGAAAAGATGACTGGGGAACACAGATGTCTTCTGAGGAAAACTCAGGTTACGAAAAAAACCCCAACAAACCAGTTGTGTTTTCTCTAACAGTGTCTACATAAAATGTGTGTTCTCAGTGAAAAAACAATATAATAAATGAAAGCAAAGAACCCAGAAAGTAAATTCTTGGGATAAAGGGCCATTTTTTGCTTACTTTTTTAGTTTTCGGGTTTTTAAATTTCCAATGAAGAGTTTAATCAAACAAACGAGAAACTTTGACTCTTTCAGTGACAGTTACTGATTGTCCATCAAAGAAAAATAGGTTTGGCACAATAGTTTCTCTTGAGCATGGGAGACCTGAGCTATTCTCAGACATGGGTACAGCCCTGGACTTTCCTGAACCTAATGTCTTGTAAAACAAGCGTGTTTGCTTTGGGTAGGTTACCTTCCTGAAAGAGCCAGCAGCCCCTGCAGATCAGCACACCACTCTGCATGTATGCATGTAAAAATGCCTCATACTGAAGGTTTAAATGATATTCATTAAAAACTGAGTTCTGCTGTCAGAAGGATAGTCGGCTAACAAGAAGATACTCTTGTGTTTTCTCTCAGTGAGCAGCAGACTTACCCGCATGTAGAATTCCCTGCCCTCGTTTCCTGATTTGATTTGGAAGATGTAATAGGCTCCAGGGTAGCGAGTTGTTGCTTGCATCTGAAAAATGTCAGAAGGCACAGAACGCCCGGACACCATATCCATCACCCTGTACAAGATGGTGAATGGCTGATCTCTGCAACCGGTGTTTTCAGCTGGACACATGCAGCGGCTAATTGTCAGAGATAGGATTGTCATCAGGGGTTACAAATTCCTGTAATATTTGATTCTTTATATGCAAATACAGCTGCATAAATAAATAAACAAGTAATGCTGTCAATCAGCTAAAAGAATCAATGAAACTTGTAATGAATTTCCTCACTTTTAGTATTCTCTGTGTTGCTATTCTGTCCTATCTATATCCCTGCCTTCTTTTTCTTGTCTTCTAGGCCAAAATGTCTTGGCATCCTTTGTCTCCTTAGATCACTTGAAGATCTGTATTTTCTTTAAATCAGCTCTGCAGGTGTAGAATACCCGGTACATGTTTGTTCTGATGGTAATTTAAACTGAACTGTCCCCAAAGTAATGTCAATTATTGGATCATTTAACTGACACTACTACATAAATGTTGTATTATTTCTTTAACAATCTTTTATATACTATATGAAAACATACAGCGAGACATCCTGGATCAAACTAAAGCTCTAGCATCAAATACAGAGCCCTAAGGAAGATCGGGATAGCAAACCAAGCATATGGCACTTCCACCAACAGCCTCCAACTGTTTGTGACGAGAAATTCTTGAAACCAAGATGTCGTCTGTGTATTCATCAGCCCTTAATGCATTTCTTACCCATCCAGCCTCCCCTTACACCCACATGAATGCTTGGCATCCACAGCCCCCTGCATCCAGGAGCTCAGCAGCTCCCTTCACCTCTCTGCACTGCCCCTTGCTGACTTCATCTGATACTCCCAGCTTTTCTATTGAAAGGCAAGCAGCCAGTCAACCCCTGCTCACACAACTCAGGGTTTCATATTTGATTCTGTTCATGGCTGAAGAGTCTTAACTTAGTTGTTTCTCACAAGGAAGCTATGCCATACTTCTGGTCATCCTCACTGCTCTTTATGAACCTTTGTCCAGTTGTATTTCTTTTGAGAGGAGGGGAAGGAACTGCACGGTCTTGAAGACATGGGTGCACAATGGCACATGCTCTAAGGATATTCTCTACCTATTAACACCTCAAATTCAGATTGCTTTTCTGACCTCTAGTGAGTACAGCAGATCATGGAACTACCTATAACAACCCTCAAATCTCAGTTTGAACAGATTATGATCAGATCAGTGCTCTTTATTTAATTTGTAAATTTGGGATTGTCTTTTTACTTTACATTGATCTACACTGAATTTCATCTGCCAATTTTATTGCACAATCATTGAGGCTCCTTCTGCAATTCTTTTCTGCCCATCCTTTTCTCTACTGTTCTCAGATACTGTTGCAGACTTTGCCCATCTCGTTGTTTATCCTTTTTGCCAGGTTGCTTACAAATATGTTGGACAAGTAGGTCCAGCTCAGACTTCTGCAGAACTTCACTGTGAAAGCTGACAATTGAATACTATAATTATTTTTTATCTTCCAACCTCTTATTCTTGTGTGCCAGGGACTTCTCTCTTACTTATGGCTGCTTAATTTCCATAATAACGTTTTGTGAGGTTCTTTTTAGAAGACTTTGGAAACCCAAACAGACTGCATCAGCCCATGTGCTGTAGCTACATGCTGCTGATTTCTTCAGAGAATTCTAATAAAGTCATGAGGCAGGATGTCCATTTATAAAAGCCATATTGGGGAATTTACTAGAAAAGAGTTGGGTCTTTTTGCCTATTTTTTCTATAACCTCCACTACTGACACCAATTTCAGACAGTGGGGCATGTCCCCATTTGGCATGTCCCCCATAAAAAGGCTCCTGGCATTACAAACAGCCAGTTCCTTCCACAGAAAACACAGATACAAGGAATTCACTTGCCTTTTGTACTGACCACTTCTGGACATATGCCACAAATTAAATGCAGTCACATCTAGACTTGAGCCAAAGCCACCAAACATAAAGCTTAGATATCAAGAGTTCTGGTGCAAGCTGATCTGCAAGGACTTTATAGTTGGGGTCTGAGGAATTTAGTTGCAGAAGCTTCAGATATTTCAAATTCCAAGACTCTACCACCTCTGAAGTTAGGTAAACCCAGAAGTGGAAGAACAGAACCTGTCCACTCCTTAGCTGCCCTAGTTCAGAAAGCAATGTAAAGACATGAATAAATTCTAATGGAAAGAAGCTGATTCTTCATCTCGTGCCTTTCTATAAAATACCAAGCAACCCCAAGTAATTGGGTTTAGTGCAAACACTATGGATGAAATACTATGGACTGCAATATATAGAGATCTGTCTGGAGTTGAAATATTTTGAGCCCCAGGCAAATACCTACAAAAATGCAAAAGAAACAGGCAATTTTTAGAAATGTGTGATTTATTTTTTTGCTTGCTCAAATAATTCCAAATTTAGACAGTAACAGTGCTAACAGCCCCATCCAGACATACCCAATTTCTGGGCAAGGCAAATCAGTCTGTGGACTTTTCAGCACTTTCAAACTTTACCCAGCAGGAAACTATTTGTATCCTGCTATAACTATCATCTGATATTTTAAAGTACTTCCCAGATATAAGCTAGTTAATATTTACAGGAAATACTCATACTAATAAACAGGCTGCATTTGAGCATTTATGAAGTCAGTTAGTAATGTAAGTAAATGTCTCTTATTACATTACAAACCTTGCTGTTTTCTCCACTCACTGATAAGTGTTTTTCCAGTCTAACTTCCCACACATCTGAGTATCGTATCATATCATATCATATCATATCATATCATATCATATCATATCATATCATATCATATCATATCCCACCTGGTGACCTGGTAAGGAATTGCAATTTATTATTTTTATAAAGCTTACCAATGGTAAATGCAGCAACAGCATGTACGTATAGCTCTCTAGACATACTTCATGGCTGTGTTGTAAAAATGCAGCTTATTTGGTTCACTCTAGGTACGCTTCACACAGATAGATTTTGCTTTTGTGGCTGTGGGTATGTTACTCACTTCTCATTAATCTGGATATAAGGATCCTCGCATCTTACTGGGTCTAAACATTTATATTCTCCTGGGATATTGAAACATGTTTGCTGCAGAGTGCAGGTGAAGTTTCTGGTTTCACATTCATTGATATCTAAAACATAAGAAACAAGAGAAAGGCTAAAGCAGGGAAAGATGTGCAAGACACCACTCTTACAAACTTGTTTCCGTCTTAAGGAATTGCCCCAGAATTCATAACACTCTTGCACCAAGAGAAGTAGCCTTTTGATAACTGGCCCCTCTTTTAAGATTGGTTTTTCCTCCATTCATTTCTGCTTATTGGAGAGCTCCCATATGCTAAGTGCTGCAAAAATAGAAAAGAAATTGGCTGCTCAAGCTGTCTGACCTTAGAGAATGGTAAAACTGGAGAGAGATGTGCAGCAGAGAGGAGAGCATCTGAGGGCTTTCCTGTGTAGCTGTTTCCTAGTCAGCAAATTCTTACTTAAACCCATCCACCTCAGTGGGACTATTCACATGATGACATTCTTACCAGAATTACATAATTGGCCCCTACGAGTATTTCACTGTGCAATGCCAAGACCAAGCATCTGAATTATTGAAAACCTCTTTCCAGACACAGGACCTATTTTCTGGTCCCCTTGGGTTTTAATCAGTGCAGGAATGTTCTTACCTTGGCAGCTTCTGCTATCGTCAAGCAAGTTATAGCCCGAAGGACAGATACAGTAGTAAGAACCAGGCCCATTCACACATTCGTGCTGGCAGAGGAACTCTGAGAAGCTGCATTCATCCATGTCTGCAGTGGTAAAACAAAGTTTAGTGTCTTTGGCTTTACAGTCCAAAGAGCAGTCCCACAGGCAGGTGGCCATCCAGACTACGTGCCCATCACCCCAGCTGGAGGTTGGCACCCTCCAGCTCCCTAGAGCTCTGCAGCAACCTGGCAAAACGTTATACAACAAGTTCATGGTTAAACATTTTTCTCCTAGGGAAACCAAAGCTGCTGCTGAACACAATGTGTGGCTTTTATTTATTTATTTTTCTTTTCGAATACCTGTCACCAGTTGGCCATGTTTTCGGTTCTGTTTTACGTCAGAGATAGAGCTACTCCAACAACAAAGCTCCAACTATAATTTGAGAGGAGAGACTTGGCAGTGGTTTTCTTTTCTTTTTTTTTTTTCTTTTTTCTGGAGAGCAAACTTCCCTTTCCCAGGGCCACATGGGTCCCAGCAGAACTCCTGCAGCCAGCCCTGGCTGTTTTATCTTTCTTAGCCTCTAGCCAGTTACTTCCAAGGCATTCCAGCAAGATGACAGAGCTCATCCCAACTTGGGTCAGACCTACTAGAAGGCCCAGCTATCTCCCAGATACCCAGGAAGCTAAGTAGTCTGTCAAGTCTCTCACTGAAAGCAGAAATTGTGCTCTTTTCCCCTTGCGTTCATGGATTGACCAGTCATTGTATTCTGCAGAACTGTGCTCAAGCAAGACAGATGAACTTCAGAGCTGCACATGGAGGCATAGCTGACTGAGGGGAACACACATGCAAAGGCGCTAGACTGGGGGAGGCTGCAGTTAATCATTTCCTCATTTCCCTGTTCAGGGGAAGAAAGAAACAAAGGCCAGAGCCCAGCCAGGAACTCCCAAGTTTTTATTCCCAGCTCTGACATGTTGACTCTCCTAGACAAATCACTTTTACTCTTCAGACTGAATTTCTCTTTCTTCTAAATTGGGCTCAGTCCATTTATAAACTTTTGGTGTTTTGTGCAGATGGATTGGAAAGTATTTGAAGTCCAAATATGTTAAAGTGGCTTTATGGCTGCAACCACATTATCAAAACGGAGATGAAAGGAATTCTACACCTACATAGTCATGTTGTTGTGTGACTTGCCCCAGCGAATTCACTGAAAAAAACACCTTCCTGACAAAACATGGACCGAGGGCTGACTCCATAAAGGGACCAAGATATCACCCACCCCCTCAAGGTGTCCTAGCCCAGACCTCCAGTACATCGCATTCATATAACCTGTGCTTAGCTGTTGTCAAGTGCTGGAGGGAATTAAAGCCCTGATGGTCCTACACTTCTGCTGCTGAGCCCACACAGGACAGACACACTTTTGCTGTTCCTAAACACTTCTGGCATTCTGCTGACTACCTGCAGAGGACAAGATGGTAGGCATTTCAGAGCACATCTAATGCACATGCAAGACCTCTGAGATCAGAAAACAATGCTGATGTTGGGAAAGCCAGGTTGAAATCTCTGCCGCTCTCCTTGAATTGGGGCAGGGATGCCTCCCATCTTCAAGGTAAGCTGGCTGTTAGGCCATGGACTAATCCAGCGGCTGTTGAAGTACATCTGGATCCTGCGTGTCTCATAGGAGCGTCCTCCTAACCAGGCATTTGCTTTGCGAGCCTCAGCAATGTGTAGTGATTGCTTGTCAAGTGAAAGCTCATCCAGAGAAATTTGACCTGCTTTGACAAGCATTTTCTTGCACAGAATTGCCAAGAGAAGGTTTTCTCCCCTAAATCTGGGTGGTGGAAATTCCCTTTTGCTGGCTTAACTCAGATGTGAATGAGGCTCAAGCACCATCTCTTCTGTCACCGTTTTGTACTGGCAATGTTTATGTGGCATTGCATTGAACTTAACTGGTTCAGGCCCCCAGCTGGCTCAGGAGCACATAAAAAGGTGCAGGAGTCTAAGTTAGAAGCAGAAACTCTGTTAGGAAGCAGCAGACTTAAGCTAGGTGTTGCAGCTCTAAATTATAAATGCATAAGACCCGTTAAGAGGTTTAAGTCTTTGTTCTTTCCCTTATAATAAGGAGGTTTGCAGGGAAAAACAGCTTTGGAAACACTAATCTATACACATACTGCATATCATATGTCTTCTCTCTCAGAAACAGCATGTTACATCTGTTTACTGTAAATTAAAAAACAAGTATTTTCCAGTGTGTTTTTCCTTCCAAGAAATATTGGCTGGATTCTCTAATTTTATCAGGCTGTGGGAACATTAAGCACAGAAATAAGTTTTGACTTCAATTAAAATAAAGCAATAACATAAAAACAAAAACAAGAGAGGAAAAAGTACAGTGACATAAGCACAGTTTCTTCTGCTGTGTGCCGAATGAATTAGCGAAAGCTGTACTCAGAAACCATATATTGTTTCTGAAGTGTAGCCAGAGCCATACAGGGGAAACGGGAAGGTTTCAGGCAGAAGAGTGCAGTCATAAGAGCAAGAGGATACATGCATTCAACAGACAAATGGAAAAGTGTTTCATGTAAAGTATTTCTTTAATCATGGAAGAATGTTCTAGGACTATCCCTACTTTATTTGCTCTAATAAAGCTGCCTGTTCAGCATTACAAAGTGTTTTCTTACGTTTTACTGTTATCTTGGAGCTTTTTAATATTTAGCTTATTTCTTTAAAACCATGTGCAGCCCTCTTCAATTGTGCTTTTCTGGGTATTTGCCGTGTGCTTTAACTGAAAAGAAGATCATGTGAGTTGCAGCTATCCTGCTGCTAACCATGGACCAAGGCAAAAAACTTTTTAAAAATCATGTACAAAACAATACATTGGAAAAAGAAAACTTAAAGTAACCAAAAAGAAAACTGAAAGAAACCAAGACAATAAATAACTAAAGACAGTTACCACTGCAGTTAACTCCATCAGCTTCCAGTTCGTAGCCAGGTTCACAGCGGCAGAGAAAAGAGCCATAGGTATTGACACAGGTCTGAGTGCAAGGGTTTTCGGTTGTACATTCATTCACATCTATGGGAAACCAATGCCCAATGTATCAGTGACTTCTCTGCAAACCCTATTTTCAGTTCATTACTGTAAAGCGTTTCAAAGAGATTAGCTGTACAGTCAGAATGATTTGTTCCAAAAAAATACAAGCAAGTCAGTATTCTTTATTGGGATTCAGGCTGATGCCTGGAAATAGCATGTTGGAAACATGACGTGCATGGAAATCAAGCATTTTGGGAATGTCTTCAGTCAAAAAAAGTAACATGGAAGATGGGAATGAAATATTTATGACAAATGCTTCTGTCTTTATGCTGCAGTTTTAAAACCATTGAACTGATTTTGTCATAACAGACCTGAGACAAAATGCAGGAGGATATTCCTGAGGAAGATAATGCAATGAGGACAGTCCTTATGGAAACCTAGGGCTAAGACAAAACCAATTTTTTTTTTCCTTTTAGGACATTAGCAGCGTCTGGACATCATTAGCACTGACCATTTTCTGCAGCATGTGGGAAGATGCTCCTTGCTTATCTTGGGAGAGGCTTTATGAAGAGGTTGTGTTGGCTTTCATTGAGGTAGCACATCACAGCAAAAGATGGTGTAATGCTCAGGGCCCTAGTCTGGAACTTGAGAGACTCAGATCTAATTTACTGCTCTGACACAGTTTTCCTGTCTCACATGGGTCACACAGCCTCAGATTTTAAAAGTAAATTCAGTGCCTAAACTCTTGGTATTTTCAGTGAATTGAGTAACTACAATTTAGGGGGCTTGGGCCTCTGTGCATATTTCTCCTAATACACTGGTCATGTTGCACCTGTACCCGCTTGAGGTACTGTGAAACGACAGAAGTATCTCAGGCTGACAAACCTATGAACATTTTCAAAAGCAGTGTTGGGAAGGTTAAGCTGGGTTGGGACCAAAGATTTCAGTCACGGTTTACCATACACTGTACCTTGGCATGATCTTCCGTCATCATTAAGGGTAAAGCCTGGGTTGCATGTACAGGAGTAGGATCCGGGCACATTGGCACACAGCTGCTGGCAGTAGCCGTAGCGACATTCGTCTATATCTATAGATAGGAAAGATGAAAAGTAGAGTGGTCTGCATGTTCACGTGCAGGTGCAAAGCAGCAAACACACTGAGTCAACAGTACCAATAACACAGAAATAACCCAGCATACTGGTTACAGATATAACAGCCAAACTTCCAGGTGTTCAGACCCAGAGTTATAGTTAACATACATCTCTACCCGGAAAAATGTAGTAATGTGTTTTTACCCACAGCTGACATCTATCAGTATGTCCTATGAACTGACTGTCATTGCTGTAATCTTCAGCTTAATGTGATGTCAACAGGAAGCCCAGAGTCAGTCTCTTTAAGCAGCTAACTCGAAGCATACCTGATAGCTGGCATAGCGCATCAGCACAAGCACAGCCAATGTTGTAGCAAAGTTTTGTCAGAATCAAGATAGATAGAAACATTTTTTACCTCCACAAAGCTAGTCACTAGAAAAGAAATAAGTATTTCTTGCTAAATACTTATTTTTTTAGAGAGGATATTCTTTAAAGACTTTTTTTTGAATAGTCACTTTTACATTTTATATGAATTTTTAACTGACAAGTTATAGACTCTAAAACATAAACAGTAAATTTAATGCCAAAATAGCAGTTTGGGCTGAATTGCAGCATTAGCAATATGTGCAACTCACTGTTATAAGCACAAGAAAATGCTGTAAGGTATGTGTGGTGGCAAGTGCTAGAAGAATTCTGCCCCTGGACTAAGAACTGGAATGAAACACCTGGAGTAGTTGTCCTTTCCAAGGCTTTACATTTCCTTTGGTATCAACTGGCTTTTGATTTATGGAGATTTTTTGAATGGCTCCTCTCAAAGCTTTGAAGTTAAGTTTGTTCAGTAGAAAACCAAGTGTATGATCTCCAGTCAGTTTGCCAGGACCAAAGCAGGAAGGCACAGATTTTGGTGAAATGATCCCCACCGTAGGTGCCAACACACATGAAAATCAAAATGATGTATTCTCCCTTGTACACATATATGGTACATATGTATACATATATATCTACATGAATTCCAGCAGTTTGTTAGCTAAATTGGCTGCTTCCTGTTTTAGTGTTAAATATTAAGAATGTGTTGGGAAAATGAATTCCTGAACGACTTGAACATTTACATGATGTGGTAATACCATAAACACAACAATGTTGTGAATCTGCTGTATAAGTAGCTACATCCTGCAATTCAAGTTTATGTTGTTGGCCTCACTGGGGCAGTTTTGCCATAGAAAGTCTCAGGAAACCATTCTGAAAATGTCAAAAGTCTTGGAAATACTCTCTCTGTGTAAACCAACAAGGACACTGACACTCAGTTTTACCCTTACTAGTTATTTCCCACTGCATTCTAAATAGTGAGATAACCTAAAGGCCAGGGTCAGCTATGGTATGTACCCCAGCAGGAGGCTTGGCCCAAAGTGACATGGGTTTTAAGTAAATTAATATCTCATTTTACTGACACAATGCATTACTTTAAATACATGCTTTGGCTTTTGCAGGACTGTTATCTCAAGAGCACTACATTTTGAGGATAAGGACTTTTACAGGGCTGCTTCTTGTGGGTGGGTCATGTGGATAGTGCTGTACTGGCTCCTCCTGTATAAACTTTACTGGGATAATTACAGCAGGTAGAAGTGTAGCTCTTTGCACCTGTGGTTTACTACCAGTGCGGCAAAAAGCCTGTCTCTAAAACCCAACCCAGCCCTCTGATTACAGTGAATGGTTTTTACTGCTTTATGCCAGCAAAAATCACTTCTCCAAGGCCAGTGGAAAGTATGGAAAACCGAGACTTTTTTGACACTTAGGGAAAAATATAGCAACTCTAAACACAATTTGCTTTTAGCTCTTTGCATTGCCTTATAATAATCCACCCCATGATTATTTTAAGTGGGCAAGACTGGGATGTTATTGCCTATTTTAAATAGCATAAGCAGATACTTGAATCAATTCAGCAATGCAGCCATTTCAGTTCTCTGGTATATCCATCAAGCAGTAAAGTACTTTAGATCCATGCCCAAATCCTGAATGC
Source organism: Pandion haliaetus (assembly GCA_013401275.1). Taxonomy (NCBI): domain Eukaryota; kingdom Metazoa; phylum Chordata; class Aves; order Accipitriformes; family Pandionidae; genus Pandion; species Pandion haliaetus. The sequence goes on from VYZV01023981.1 coordinate 95,690, forward strand.
TGCACACAACCCTTTTGTTTGGGCTGTAACTGGGAGAAGTAAATAGGTAACAAAACAGGTGATGCAGAGCAGAATCCCCCTCCCTGCCCTCCCTCATCCCAACCCCATCACGTACAACACCCATCACAAGTCTTTTTTCCCAAGAGAAGAGGAATTATCAGGGATTAAGGAGCAGGGGGCTTGGAGACTTCATATCCCAGGGAAACTACGAGACAGTGACTCCCCCAAGCAGCTATGGCTGCACAGAGCCCAGCTTGGACGAGGCTCAGCTCTGTCCCTGCCAGGTGAGTTACACAGCAGCTGTTTGCAGTAGTTAGGAAAGCAGCTGTGAGTCAGTCCTTCACTGGAATCGGTACTTGGGAGGACAAAGTTGGAAAATAACTGGAGAGGCTCCAGGGATGAATGGGCAGGGAAAGCCCATTCTCCTTCCAGCGGAGGTGTTGTGACAGGATGGTCCAACTCTGCAGAGCTGGCAGGCAAACAGCCTGCGATGAGGGGAAAAAAATAATAATAAGCAAACTTAAAAAAAAAAAAAGTTTTCTCCTATCTCCTAGGTCCTACCTGTGTACCTAAAATTAACATCTACTTTGTCATCCCATGGGCATGGCAAGTGAGGGGAATGGGCTGGAGGAGAGGGGAGCTGGAAGGTTTTCCTGTGCTGTTTGTTGAGGGGTGTTTTTTTTTTCGACAGGGCTGAGCTAAAAGGACGAACAGGACATTGCTGCAGGGAAAATAACAAAATTGAAATAAAACTGCTTGGAAGCTACTGAAATGGCACCCAGTTCAGAGGTAATTTTTTTCTCACACCCAAGCAAAAGCGTTCGTTGAATCTAGGGATTTACTCCCTGTTTCTTGGTGTCAAATACTGATCCCTTTGGGTCCACACTGCCACGGTGTGGAAAGGACAGGTCTATTTGAGAATAAATCTCTTTGTATACATGCTTGTGATTGACGTTATATGAAAGGGAATCCTTCAGACTGGGAATATGAAAATCCCGTGTGTTACATGGATGCTAGTCATACGGCATTTACATGTATATTTTTGTTCCATGAGGGGGTCTCTCTGCCAAGCATACCATTGGCACTTACAAAGATGAAATACAGTTTCCACGTAGCTGAAGGTTTAACCATGCCCTTGACAAAGATGCTCAGTGACATTATTTCAGCTATTCATAGGTACACATACACAGATGCTCAAACACCATATCACACGAGGTTTTTACCTAAACACTGGCCTTCTAACAGCCAGTAGCCTTCAGTGCAGGAACAGGTATAGCCCCCCTCAGTATTTATGCAGATCTGGGTGGGATTACACTGGTGGGAATCTGAAGCGCATTCATCCACATCTGCAACACAGAAATACGGGAAGAAAATATTAGAAATGGCAGCAACAAAAGATTGTTCACACTGTACAGGGACTTGTACTCACAATGTGTACAACAGCTCCATGAGAGGAACCAAAGTGTGGTGGAGTAGAGAGAATGACCATAACCTGAAGTAAAATTGATAAAAATAAACGTCTGGGGGCAGTGAGAATGGAAGGTGCTCATCAAATCTCTCTTTTGCAGATGACCGAGTGTTTCTCAGAGCTCCTCAGGAAAGGGATCGCATTACCTCGAGCTTTTTATTACTTCCACATTTGCTTTGTCACTGAACTGGGATTTCCATGCTACAGGGCAGTGTTCAGCCCTAGGGAAAAGCTGCTGAAAGGGCTATATAACCCCACTGCCGAGTAAGAGATGAACAGGAGTTTGAGATGTACAAACACAACTCAGACTTATTGCTTCCTACCCCCACCAATGCAGATTATCTCACTGTAATTTTTCTGACAGAAGGTTCAACCAAAATCAACCTTTTCCTGACAAAAAAAATGTATACTTCCCTGGAATCAATTTCCTGACAATAAAAGTCTATTCTTTTCCTTTTTTTTATCATCTTTATTGTTTTTAATGTATTTGAGTTTTTATTACAACCCCTTAAGGTGTTTTTGTTGTGGGCTTTTTTTTTTTTTTTTTCTTTGCAAAGGAGGTGAATAGCATTCCTACATTTATATAAGCCAGGACCCTGGAACCTGATTAAAAATGCCTTTCAGAGTCAGAAGTTCAATTTGAATCCCTCCTTGCTCAATCTCTTCCCTGATGTTTCTGGCATTGGGTTTGCCTCTAATTGTCAGAAATGGAAATATCAAAAGATAAACTGTGTCATTTTTCAGCCAACTCAGATTTCTGTGTTTTATTTATTGATACCTAAACTATTTTTTATTCCAGCATACTGTGCACTGGCCTTTGCTGAAGTACTATGTCATCCAAGCAATGCTACTCCCTTGATCCCCCCCCTGATTCTTATTAACCCAGACTTTGTTGGGTCACGACTGAAAGTGTCTCACAAACGCACTGGGCTGGAGCAGGCAGCAGAGGGCAGGAATTACGTCTCAGTATCTGCGCCTGAGGCACCTAGCACAGCCAGTTGGCTGTAAAATCCCAGCAGTCATGAAATAACTGATCCAAACTACCACAGCAGCATATCTAACTTGTTCAGATATATAAACAAGCACACACATATTACATATATGGAGAGAGTCTAGAGTTCTTATCTTGCCAACATCTGTACCAGAGCAATTTATGGTGAGTCAAAGCTGGTAAGATAACAAGAGTGGCACAATTAGAGGTAATTAACTGTCGGAAATCAGTTCCTACATATTTATTGGCCAGATAAAGGTTGGCAAAATGGTGGGTGAAGTGGGAAAGGGGTAAGATAACAAGTCTAGACTGTATAGGGGCATAGATAGGTTGTTCAGTTCAGCTATTGCTTCTGCAATTGGGCTAAAAATTCTGGATCCTTCCTTCATACAATGTATCACACATAATTGGTAGTATTTGAACACAGATTTTATCTAACCATAAATTTAGTAAGAATGACATTAATGTTTTCTAAATGAAAAAGCTTTCTATTTGTCATGTTTGCTTATTGTTGTAGGAGTGGAACCTTGGGATCTGGCCAATTCTGCTGTTTCTAGCCTACCCTGAGCTTAAAAAGGAGATTTTCATTTTCCATGCTCCCTGCTTCCAATGTTATTAATAGGTGAAGCACAGCGGAGACAAAATGAGCATCAGGGTCTTACCACCACCTATGGTAGCAATGCTGTTTGGAGACTATACATTCTCCACTCTTCTGTGGTGCATCTTTCTTGCAGGGGTACAACATGCATCTTTCACCAAAAGCAACAGGTGGCTACAGGATCAGTTTTGTTCCCGAGTCCTCTTTGTAGCAGTTGCATGAGCAGCAAGCTGTACAGTCACTCCGGAAAAGTAAGACATTGATCCTCTTTTCTTTGCTATCTACCAAGCAGAATTCTTTGCTTGCTCCTAGTCTTCACCCTTTGTGGTGGTACTGGAGATGTATTTCCATTTGAATGCAAAATTTTTTACAATGGAGGCTACCTGTGGAGTTCCCGCTGTCCCTAGAAAACCTGATCAACCTGAAGTTGCCTATGCAGAACACCTTGAGTCCCCGCGTTTTACACTGAATAATACCTCACTGACTTCATTAATGAAGTTTTATGCAACCAACAGGTATAAACAGCTTTACTGGTAGCACCAAATCTTTTTGCTTGGGCCTGAGCACACACACACACATTTCTATATTACATGTCCCCAGCTTTCTCTAAGATTGCCCCTTACCATGATGCACCATTAAACTCTGACAGACCCAGCCAGTGCAATCAAATAAATTATTTTGCAAGCAGCTTTTCAGTTCAAACAGGTAGTATAATCCCAGCCTGTCTACCAGGGATTATTTACATTACTTGGGCTCACTAAGTGAAAGCTGATATTTGCACACTGAGAAAACTGTCAGTGCAACAATTGGCTAACTATTAGGTATCCTCTTGAAGAATATCAGAGCTGGGAGACAGGGTGCCTTGCTCAGCCCATTTACACAGTGCAGCATACATGAGAACTAGTGTGGTTGATAAAGACAAAACAAGACATTTGACACAGAAAGGAAAAAAAAAACCCAGAAACAAAATTATTTCCACTGGGGAGAAAACTAGCCATAAAACTTCGAGAGATTGCCTATATAGATTCGGTAGACTTAAGTGCCAGCATAGAAACTATATCAAAACACTCCCAGGGCATTTTTGGTTGAGTGGAAAGTTGCAAGTGGAAACAACCTGACAGCTAGTCAGTAATGTGGAAATAATTTCTTATTCTGGTTGCACAGTTTATTTCTGCCCATTCAGACATAAATCTTAAGTGGGTTCATGCCCTGGGAGTATCACTTCAAGCTCATTCATACTACCTCTGCCCTTCTGATGGGTCATACGCAATACTAGAGTAAAACTGTGATGCTAAGTGTACATGATATTAAATTGTCAATAGTTTCAAAGCAGGTAAGACAAAAAATTGGAAGGACTACTCAATACAAGGATAGTACATGTGGCTACGAAGTCCCTGAGATGCAGTTTTCTGGAGCCTGGAAGAGTGCCTCTGACCCAGCATAACTTGTGTTGCAGTCTTCACTATGGGAAGAAATACCACAATGAGCTGTCTGAGGCACAAAGTAAAGTCTAACCAGCTGGAGAGCAGAAGAGTTACTAAAGTGAAGCAAGCTAGCAAGAAACCCTACTGCCCCCCATTCAAGGTGTTAATAGACTGTGATATTTGATGATTTCAGCATCAGTACCATGAAAGTATCAGATGGTGTTACCCATCACTGATATCCAAGGGTCGTGTTCATTATACTGAACCTGCTTTTAGTACCTTTCATCACCAAGATCCTTAGAAAACATTACTTGCATCCCAAGAACAAGTCTAGGTTTTACTAATCGATAGCGTTATTGAATACCTCTTCTGTGATTTTGGCTAGATTACTCAGTATGCGGCTACAAGAACAATTGCCATGAGGTGAACTAGGAAGCAAATATGAACTAGATCTGTCCTCAGTGAAAACAGACTAAGGTACCTGGTAGTTACTATACAGGACAAGGAACCGGCACAGTGGCAGTAACCACGCTGTAACTCATGTGCTCAGAATTTACCCTGTGGGAACTCATCCTTGCTCTTCATCTTCTACCACCCTGCTTCCTATTTGAAAAATGGGGATACAAAATCGCTGTCGTAGTCCAGCCTCCCTCACTGTTTAGCATCTAAAACTATTCAAGGCAGGGCCTGTCCTCATATACAGAGCCAGTTCACAATTAGTCCATTTTTATTTGAAGCCTTCCATGCCTAATACAAATCAAACTGTACTACAAAACCCTGTAATGTCCTAGTTCGTGATAAATATCAGTGCCCCGGCTTTTAACCAGGAAATTCAAGACTACAGAATTAAAGGACTAGCCTGTGACCACTCAACAAGACAGAAGCAAGAACAAGTCACAGACGTTTCTGACTTGTAGTCCTTCATGTAGCCCAATACAACCGGCTCCTATTACATGAACACTTAAAAGATGCACCTTTTTCAGAATTTTTGTGCAGCCTCTATATTGGCTAATGAGATCTAAAGTAAAAGATTAACCATCATTCTGAAAGCATTATGTTCTACTAGGAGACCTCAGAGGTGTCAAAGGCTCTTTTAGCTAAACCCTATGCTACTCACAGTGTTACCGTTCTACCCTAATGGTGCATTTGCACCTCAAAGTTTCTAGTAGTTACTGAAAGAGAGAGAGAACTATTGACACAGTCAGCAGCAAACTGGAAGAGTTATCTAGCTACCACACCTCTTCTTACCCTAACAGACAGGACTGGGACTGTTGCTGTGGAATTACATATGAAAACAAGAGGATGTTAAAGATTGTTGTACCTAATAATTTCGAATAAGTCCAAATTTTCCCAAGTGACTAGTGATTCTGAGTGACTCCTTAGAGGTTCCTGATTTTGAAAGAGCAGCTATTCAGCACGTCAAACCACACTAGGGAACCAAGGCAGGGCAGGACAGCTCCCTGTTCAATAGTTCTCTTGCCAAGGAGTGCTTGGCCAACACTGGCCCTGGATGTCTCGGCTCTTGATTATGCTGCTGTGTGCTATCAAATTATTAGTCATCTATATTCTCTCATCCATTCTTCCAGTTGTTGTGTTCACATTACTGCTCCCACAGCTACTTCCAAGGGCAGAATTTCAGGCAGAAGTCCAGACTGAAATTAAAATTTGACCTGAAGTGGGAACAATTCACTTGCTTTGTTACCTCCCAACTGAGTGCTGAGAGCAACCACATGGCCCATCCAGACCACTGCTCTCTGCCTCCTAAGAAATACCACCTAGAACGAACACAGAGCCTCATGGCTCAAAGCCATGAGTTTTAAAGATCTTTGGTTTACTGGTTGAATGAGAGAATAGGTAGGTGGCATCTCCACATACATTTGTCAGGAAGCCCTTGCTGCAAGAGCCTGAGCCTGAATACTCCAAAATTAACCACATCCCTCTCTCTTAGCACAGTGTGTCTGCCTTAAAAATTTATGGCTGTGGTGGTTTGGTCTAGCAACCCTGGGGTGTGATGTTCTGTTTACTTGACATTTTGACAGAGGTGAGGTGTCTGTGGTAATGGGGTTTCTTTTGAGGGCTGGAAGGCTGGAGAAAGTGTTTTTTTATATTTCTGGCTGACTGGCTGTGTTTTGTGGGATGTGATGTGCTGATTATTTGTTTTTATTGGTACAGATTGTATTTTTAATGGATGGCAGAATGCCTGGTGACTGGATAGATATCATTTACAATGTCAAAATAAATAAATGAACTAATTGTGTTTAGCATGCAAATTACTGTCATTGTGTTTTATTATCTGTAAAAGCTAGCAGTAATCTTCATGGATTCTTTAGAATTTAGCCACATCATAGAACAATGAATGAAATCTTTAAATCATTGTCCATAAACTTAAAAAAATTGAAATAATTTAAAAGCCATGCATACAAAAAAATGGGGCAGCATATTAATATAGTCAGAAAGAAAACCTAGATGTGAAACTGCAGCACACCACCGCATCTCACTAGGCAGGCTAATCCTTATCAGAAGACATAGTAATCTTTTATACTGACTCACGTCCATGACAAGTGCAGGACTGAGGCCGCTCTCACTTGTATCAATAATATCACAAGAAATAACAGCATAAAAAGAAAAACAATTCTATAATCCATTGAATTAAGACCAGACATATTAAATACTGCTCACACAAAAGAGGCTATAACTAGGAGACCAGAAATCTCAAGAGAGAATCATAAATGTGGACTCATGCTGTGAGTGTCTACAGGATCCTGAGGATCTGGTTTTGGCCCACAGTTTTCCACACTTGGGCTAAAATGCAGAGGATCATAAACTAGTGGAGTTAAGAACTAAAAAGTGAACAGAACTTTTATATAAAAGTAATTTGCTGGGTATGGTAGGCACATTTGAAAGTGCATTTCAAGGCAGACAAATGCAAGGTCATATATCAAGAGTAAAAAAATGTTGGTTGTGAAAATAACTCTGGGGTCATTAAAGAATCCCTTGAACACGAACTTTTCCTGACACAGTGTTGCTGAAAGGACATGCATAAACATGAGAACACTGAGTAGACACAGGAAATTGTTCTTACCACTGTATATTGCATTAGTAAAATAATTACTGAAATACATTTCTGGTATCAACACTTCAAAAAGCAATATTGCAGAGAGATCAGAAAATCTCCAAAGAGTAATTCCGAGTCATGAAAATTTGCCTCAGAGCAAGATAATGCTCCATTTAATAATCTATTTAAGAAAAAGTTCAAGGTATATTTGCCTATGATCTATAAACATCTCCATAGAAACAAAGTTTTTAGCTGGAGGTGATCACTAAAGCTAGCAATAGACAATGGGATGAAATTCAGTGTTTAGAAGACAAATTCAAAATAAAAATAAGGGACAAACTTTAGTAGTACTACAGATTAACCACCTGAAAAACATAATAAAGCACATGGTAGATCTTCCCTTACTATAAGGCTTTGTACCTGAACAGTAATTCTTCTTTGAAATATGCTGTAGCAAAAAACTGTGTGCTTGAAACACCAATTGCTGGGTAAGGTTCTATGGCCTGTGTCACAAAAAATAGAGATTATGTGGTCAAAGTGGTGTCTTAAAGTCTTCACTGAATGATTTACCATCATTCAACATTTAGTTATTTTTATCTACATCCATAACAATCACAGCTGAGATTTTCTGCTTACCTTATATCTTTTTTCATTTCCTAGGCCCTTAGGAGATCTATTTGGCCAGTGAAACTATTGAAAATGGGGATAGGAATTTGTAAAATTATTCCAAGTGATTTCTCCTTTACAAAGATTTAAAAGTATGCATGTGCAATTTTTCATTTTTTGTTTGTACTTTTATCAATAAATTTGATTTTTAGTGAGACATATTGTACCTCTAATGTTTGTAGTAACTGCAGAAAAAATATGGAAAACTTAGAAAATGTTGATAACATTCTTATGCTAGAAGAAGTTGAGTCATCAGCCTAAAGATGTTGGGCATGCCAACCACCTTCCTTTCAGGACACATAGAATGATTGCATCTTTATGAAGCATGAAGCAAGATAAAGAGGAAGAACACAAGTTATTACCACAGACACTCTGTTGAATCGAAGAGCCCAGAAGGGACTAAACTGCAGGTTAGGGGAGGTGGACATGCAGGAAGCAGGAGATTGTTTGGCAACCTAAGTGACTTTAAGAGGTGGAAAGCCAGAGGAGAAAGTGAGCAGACAAGAGAAGAAGGAGCAGAGGACCTTAGGAACAGGAAGCACCTGCCCACTGGAAGGTGAGGCTCAAAAACTGTAAGCAAAGACATTGTTTGCCTTTCTTTGGCTCAAAAACCCAGGACTTTATGCATTAAAGAATACAAAAGGAAACAAAGTCCTTAAGATCAACTCATCAGTTTAGACACAGAGTCCTTCAGGAAAAGACTTTCTTGACAAAAAGCTACTTTTAAAGGAAAAAAAAAGTTAAATAAACATATTGATGAGTTTCATGTTGGTACTTATGAGCATATGGTTACATACTGCATGACAGAGTAAATGCATGTGGAAAGCTTACCAAAGAAGCTCCATCCCAAGGAGCTGATTTGTACCTGCCACTACAGGAACAAGGGAGACTACTGCCTTGTTAAGTCCATCTGCTGGTGTTGAAAGTAGTGGGATCTGTGAGTACGCTTATCCCTCCGCAGGCATGGTCCATGCTCAGGGTGCTGTAACCGTTCCACTCCCTCCATGACAGCTGCTTTCCCTGCTGGCTGGCAAGGTGATAAAACCCCTAGCAGAGATCTATCATGGAAGGATGTGGACTTATCTCTGAGCTAGAACCATGTTCTTGGAGACTTTGGTGATTAGAAGAGAAACTTTGCTTGGACTCTGTATTCAAGAGGGAAGCCAATGTGGACAGCAGATTTCCAAGATGATATGCTTTTGGCAATGTGCGCTGTTTCGCAGATGGACTGTTACATTTTGTTCTATTTGGAACATATTTAGCATGCATGACTTCCTTTCTTAAGTAATGAATTCTGATAATCATGCCACAAATTTCTGCGGGTTACAGTAGTAGCTATGGCTGTGTTTCCTTCTTTTGATCAACCATTGACAAAAGTGGGTGTGTTTTTGCCATCATGATTATTTGAGAGCCGTTAGCACCATGGGGTTCAACACAGTAAAGTTGAAGATTAATTTGACAGTTGTGAGGGCACAGGTCTTGCAAATCAAAAAAAAGGTTGCCATGGAAAGTCTTCTTCCCCATTCTACTAGGAGGTGTGGGTGATTTTGGGGGCCTACTTCTTTATTTTATTCTGTCTGTATTTTAGTCCCACTGTTGTACCATCACAACCCCAGGAGCTTACCCTGCTCTCCAGATACAAAGTTCTTGCAGAGAGGCTCAAGGCTGCGAGCTCGTTCCAGAATCTCTGTCTGTTCAAACATTGAAGCTCGTTCAGTCATTTATAACCCTCAGGGCTCCATTTTAAAATAATACAAAGATTGGATGTCTATTTTTTATAGGAATAATTGCAGGCCAGGACTAAACATCCGAGCTCAGTAACATGGGTATCAGTTCCAAGATTACTTGGAACAGAGCACTTTCCCCAAACTTCTCCTCCACTCCTTATTTGGACACTGAGAAATAATTTCCTCAGTAGTAGATTTTTACCCAGTGAAATCACATGTTTTCTCAAAACTTTTTTTCTCAAGATAATTACATTTGATAAGAAAAGGGGAGAAATAACAATGCCACATTCCTAAAGTGCAGACTGAAGCCAAATTCAAACTGCTGCTGTGTGGGGTCAGCTTTTTTTTCCAAGGACAACTGACCCTGCTGAGCTTGGACACAATCCAAGATCAATTCCCTAAACACCTGTTTAATTGCATATTTCAGTGTCTGAGGACTGGCTGTTGATTGCTGAATTCATTTTCTATCTTCATCCCATATGCATTATGTTATTGGTTGATTGCTAAACAAGGATTAAAGGGTTGGTTTTTTTTTTTTTTTTTTTTTTTCACATAAATGGTCAGCCTGGAAGTGGATACTTAATAGTGTGAGGCATGAATCTGTAATGCTGCTCCTTCTGCCTGGTATGAAAATTGCTCAACATGTGTCACAGGTTCTAGATATCCTGCCAGCTATCTGAGCCTTTCCTTAGCTAGCACACTTTTGACATTACTCAAAGATGATAAACAACATCTAAACTGTGAAAGGACTTTGGTCTCTGAGCACAGTTGTAGTCCTGCTTTTGTGATTGAGATTTATAGGACAGCCATGCAGATAAGTGCATAGCAAGAGGATAAAAAGGGCAGCAGCCTCTTCCCCTCTGCTCAGAACAGACCTGTGCATGGTTCACACAACTTGGCATCACCTGCATGACCACAGCTCCTCACTCCCACCAATTCCCAGGGCTCCCTGTTGGTACAAGGTCATACCTGGTTGTGTGGACTATTCCCGGTGTCCCATGAGAGCTTTTGCACAAATGCATGGTCTGCATGTTAATTCTGGGATCAGAAATGAGACAAACTGCTGATTTCAATTAAGGGCTTTGCTTAAACATGGAAGTTCCATGGACTGGAGCATAACTGTACTCTCTGGATTCATGATTTCTTGTTGCAGGTTCTGCACAACTTACGAAATCCATGGTCAGTGCCTGTGATTTGGGAATCTCAGTTGTTTCCCTGCTGCACTTATGCTATTCCAAGTAGCTGTGGTACAGCAGAACAAGAGTAACCCAAGTATCCTGCTGGAGTGGGGTAAAGATGTGTTAGTTTCCCACTGACGACACTGAACCTGCTGAATTAGGAGGTACCAAGCAGTTGCTGCTCAACATAGTTTCATCTTCATCAGTAGGAAACATATTTTTCAGCTGAATAAATGGAATGTTACTGTTGTACTACCCATTTCTCAAAATTACCTATTTTGTATGATCATATGCTATATGAAGTCTGCTGGTAGGGTGGTGAGAGGAGCCAGTGAGCACTTACAGAGACCACTCCCCTCCCAGCTGCTGGGAGGTTATGTAAGTGACACTTTCTATTGCAATGGAAACAAAAAAGGTGCAAACAGAGCCAGGAAATGCACACTGAGAAATTAAAATGTACTTCTAGCAAAAGGTCCTTATGGTCCTCCCTTTGCTGCATGATATGAAATAGTCTCATGCAAGAACCTCTAGAGAAGGCTTATAAAATTTCACAGAAGAGGAGTAGAACCATTAGCACTGAAAAAGTGAATTTTCTATGGCTGAAGTGTATTTTCTCTACAATTCTTCTATGGGATAGTTTAAAAAGACCCTGTAAGAAGGAATATATTAAAAATATAGGAGTTTAAAGCACTATTTATAAAGCTTTTAAACATGTCTGTGAAATCCTATTGGCTTGTCCTCCAATGAATTCTTTCAAAGACTTTTCTGTTTGGGTACAGAGCATGAGAGAAATAAAAGAAGAGAACTGCTATTCCCACTTTTGCTCCCCGGGGAGCTTTGAGAAATCACTAGCACAAATAGTCCAGCCAGCTGGTTTAGCCAATTGGTGGTCAGTTTACATTTCCTCTAATAAGTGAACTTCTTGACCGTACATTTTAACTGAGTCATTAAGAGCTCCTTTTCCAAGTGTTTTGGCAGGCTAAGGAGGTCTGAGACTGTGAATAGACCACAACAACTAGTAAAGAGGAGAACAGCCCTACTTTTAATACGGCAGAAGAAATTGATCCAAATGGATCCAGAAATTAAAGCTGTGACGAAAACAAAGGAATGCAAATATCCACCTGCAGGACCTAACACAAACTTTCATTAGAAGGGTTGCTTCTTCCATTAAAATGCAGCCACTACGGATATACGACATGACAAAGGCTTTAACCGTTGCTAAAGCATGTTGTGCAAACAACTGTAGGAGTGAAGTATTTGAGACCTGAAAATACAAGAGAGATTCTAGGTGTGCAGTATGTACATACCCCTAGAGAGAATTCAGTATGGATGGTCTAGTCACTCTCACAGGGTGCCTTGAAATCTTTAAAATACATAAAAAAAGAGGACCACATGCATGTATATAAACAAGGGATCTCCATTATGGGGAACTGGTATAGTAGTATGAAATTCATCACAAACTAATCTCTCACAGAGCTTCAGCAATCATCACCAGCATCTCATTCAGGAATGGACTGTATTCAAAGCTGCTTGGCTTGAGCATGCAAGGAGGTTCCAACCAGAGGCGGCATGGCTGTAGGTTGCTTCATGTCACTTGAACTGTGTGAGTCAAACACACATGCAATGGAGACTACACTGTCTTCCTCCAGGAATCTAAGACCTTATTCCCTGAACCTAGCTGATAAAACCAGGGAGAAGAGCCTGGCTGCACCAACAGTGCTTGCAGAATATGTGTCTGGACAGTGGGGCAGTTCTATATTTGCTTTAGAGGCTCCGTATTGCTGACCAGTTATACATGACTCAACGCTCACATCCCTAGTTTGCCCAGGTGCAGCCGCAAGCTCTGGAGGCAGTGGAAGTTAGAAGTCCTTCTTAGGAAAGGAGAGCTTCAGAACTCTGCCCATGGCAGCAAGCCTTGCCAGCTGCTCTAGGAGCTGTCGTGATTGACTACAAAGAGAGTGTTATGCTTGGCACCAAGGGCATTGGGGAGCTTATCGGGGAGAAAATTATTTTTCATATTTCATCTGAGTTTCAAATCTGTCCATGTGTCAGCATGCTTTATAACAATCTCAAAAGCGCCACAAAGCCAAGGTAATTCTTATATAAATGTTAGGGCCTTTTGGGCTCTTTTGTAAGCAAAGAATCAGTAGTGGATGAAAGCCAGTGGAGAAGAAAAATCTTTGAGAATTATCCTCTGCAAATACTGGCTTCCAGGCTCAGACAGCTGTGTCCTCATTACTGTTAATAGCAAAGAGCTATGCATGTTGGGCAACATTCGTCCTTGAGTGTATACATAGCAAGCCATCTATTTATTTATTTCTGTGGTGGTGATCATTGGAAAATGCCTATAATCCCTGCTCAAATAACTGGCTTTAACTCAGATTTGGCATTCACTGTTTTATGATGATTGAGCCACATTTGCTTGCAATGTTCCAAAAATTGCTGCCAGCCAACTGGGTTGCAAACCTTCCTGGATAAATGAAAACTGTGTGGATATGGGAGGTTTACATTGTTCCAATTAGTGTGTGATGTGGATGTCTACTGGCAATTCTCCTGCTCTCCTTACTCTCAGTTCATGGCTCCCTGGAAAGAGGTGTTTCATCTCAAAGGGCTTTTTCTCTTTCTTTCTTTCTCTCTTTCTCTGTTTTAAACCCATTCAGCTACCTTTAATACAAAAATTAAGACAGAAGCTTTCAAGATTTGTGAAATCCTGAGATAACAAGCTCTCAAAGCAGATGTGCTGAGCCTTTAGAAGCAGAAAGTTGTGTTTTGTTTAGCCCCAAGAACTGCCAGTTTCGAGCAGGACCACAACAGGTTCTGAATGGTTGTGAAACTCCCAGGCAGGACAAAATGTGAGGCTGAAACTACAGCAAAGAATATTTATAATAAAAGTTAACTAACACTTGCAGGAGTCCTGGCCTCTGCCTGTCAATCAATAAATCAGTGGAGATAAGGGCAGATCTTCTTCCCCTGTACTGATCCTCGAGTAAAACAAATGTGTTGATCTGGATGGTCTTGATTGAATTTGTGTTCTGTGAAACTCAGGATTCACTTCACTGAAAAGCTGAGAATAAAATCCCTCACTTCTGGTTATTGCTTCTACTTCACTATATCAGCTTCCATCCAAAGATCTTACAGCACTTTAAAATCAATGCTAAAACTCAAAGTCTATGTGATAAAGAGAATATGACTTTCATTTTATGGGAATCTTAGATAAATTAAAGGCTAGAACCAGTATCAGACACAGGCTCCTGCACTTCAGGCACTGCAGTCTCAGAACCATTGCACAAGGCATGCTGGTGTTGACCTCTGGAAGTCAGCTGGTCCAAGCCTCCACTCAAAGCAGGGGCAATTCAGTCAGGTTGCTCAGGGCCTTCTCCAGCTGAGGTTTGAATTTCTCCAAGGACACAACGTTTAGCCACAAACATTATGAACCTCTGTTGACCACCTTCACAGTGATAACATTTTTCCTTTATCTAATAAGCATTTCCCATGTTGCAACATTTGCCCATTCCTGTCCATGTGCACCTCTGAGATGAATCTGGCTTCATCTTCACTACACACTCACATTAGACAATTGAAGACAGCAAGCAATACAATTCTCTCACCAGCCTCATCTTCTTAAGGCAGAGTAAACCCACTTCTCTCAACTTCTCCGTGTATGTTATGTGCTCCCACCCTACCACAGTGGTCCTTTGCTGGATACCCTTCAGTATGCCCATGTCTTTCTTATACCAGGGAACCAGTATGACTGGGAGAATTGCGTTCCTGTGAAGGCAACAGGAATCCACTGCACACTGAACTCTCTCCTGGAGGTAGCTAAGAGAAAATACTTAGAATGCTTCTATATACAGATTAGTTGTAAACCTTGCTATCAATCAGTGCAGTTCATCACAGCGGCAATATTTTGTGAATCTCTGCTTAATTTACTAGAATCTGTTGAGATGGGAGAACTATTTCATTGGATGCTGTACAAACACAGCTAGAACCAGGACTGCCCTACTCACACATACAGATCTGCACATTTTTGTCCCCAAAGCTTCAAGGTGAGTCTACCTTCTTTGCACTAGAATTCAGAAATTGCTGACTAGCACTAAAGGCTGAACACATGTCCAGTCATATTACCAATGTCACAGGCAGTCCCACCAGCTCTCACAGTATCCATGAAAGCTCAGAAAGACACATGTTCACATTGAGCATTCCCAAGCCAAATGGTTCAATTCCAAGTAGCCTGGCCTGAAAAAACATGTTCTGTTTAGGTAATTAAAAGAAAAAAAGAAGTAAATAAATAAACAAAAAAGGCAATGTTCCCAACCAGCAGGAACATTTAATGTCTGTGGTTATTCCTGGAGCAAACTCCTGCTCTTACTCTCCAGAAGGCACATCCCAGTGAATTTTCCATCATGTGGGCCTGCTCTAGTGAAAAGCTAAATTACATTTTTTCCTTTATCATAGTTCTTTCCCTTATTAGCCCCTTATTACCTCAAGGTCTCTGGTCATGCAAGAGAGCAAGCACATTTCAGAAGACACAATCTCCAGCACAGAAGCATGCCTAGCAAATCCTTATCATGATTAGCATTTTACCATTTGTAGTCTTTCTAATCATCTCCAGTCAATTACTGCAGACAGTGGTTCATTCAGCATTTCACGTCCCTCCCCAGGTCAGAGGGAATGAACCACAGATGGATCATATATTTCTGAAATGCTTTCATATCCCAAGCTTCTAGATGTCAGCTTGAAATTTTGGTGGAGCAGAGTGTGATGCTGTTTTGTATCTTGGGACAATATGTATCCCTTATCAGTTTCAGAATGCACATGACCTGCTGGGCCATTAATGGATATACTGCAAATTGTCAGCTGATAATTACATTTAGAGCTATTCTCCAGTCTATGCCATAACTCTCTGGGCTCAAATCTATACTCAGGTTTTCAAAATTGCCTGGGGAATATGGAGATAAAGTTTTCACTTTTTTCAGTGTTGTAGTTTAACCCGGCAGGCATCTAAACACCACACAGCCGTTTGCTCACTTCCCCCCAGTGGGATGGGGGAGAGAATCGGAATAAAGGTAAAACTTGTGGGTTGAGATAAAGACTGTTTAATAGGACAGAAAAGGAAGGGAAAATAATAATAATGATAAAAGAACATACAAAACAAGTGATGCACAATGCAATTGCTCACCACCCACTGACTGATGCCCAGCCAGTCGCCAAGCAGTGGCCGCTACCCCCTGGCCAACTCCCCACAGTTTTTTTGTTCAGCATGATGTCCCGTGGTATGGAATATCCCTTTGGCCAGTCTGGGTCAGCTGTCCTGGCTGTGTCCCCTCCCAACTTCTTGTGCCCCTCCAGCCTTCTTGCTGGCTGGGCAGTATGAGAAGCTGAAAAGTCCTTGACTTAGTGTAAGCACTGCTCAGCAACAACTAAAATACCAGTGTGTTATCAACATTATTCTCATATTAAATCCAAAACACAGCACTATACCAGCTATTAGGAAGAAAATTAACTCTATCCCAACCAAAACCAGGACATTCAATTAAAATCATAGGCAGCGTTGGAAGTCTTACATGTAACCCTGTAAAAAAAGTCCTATTCTCTCATGCCACTTTTCATCTATGACTAGTTAAACCTCTTGAAAATGTCAATGAGCCAAATAGTCATGTTGAAAACCAAAAAAAAAAAAAAAAAANTCCTTTGGAAAACCAAAAAAAAAAAAAAAAAATCACTGATTTCACTGAGAATTTTCTCCCAAAATGCAATGTACTACCTGAATAACATAATACAAGTTTTACAAAACCTTATCTTCAAATAGCACAGATTCAGTGGGGAAGAACACCTCCTTCCTAAAGCTGGCATGCTACAGTCTTCTGGGATGACTGCATGAAACCAACTGATAGCTGTGAATTCACAGTTCTGGGCTATTCCATCATAAAGTCAGCCCTGCTTTTAATTAAAATAATTTCAATCTGCTTCTGAATTAAAGCTCCAGATGCAGTGCTTAGTGACTTGCTGCAGTATACCTCTGAAATACATGAGCATGATCCAAGGCTGCTCCAGCCTATGCCTGGTTTGGGGTTCCCCGCAGGGGTTGTGATAGCAGGAAATTAGCAGCATGCTATAGCTTTCGGACCACATCGCTTCTCCTTGGCCCGGTTCCTGCTCCAGGAGTAAGGAGTGGCAGTCTGGGAAACAGACTCTGCACTGCTCCAAGATTGCTCCTTCGGAAAGGGGGTGTCAGGCTACCTACCCGTTTAAGCTATCTCAGCTTTGCATTGCTCCACCATAGTGACAATAACTGTTATTTAATGGGTGGAAGCTCTTACCCATGCTATGACCTTTTCTCTGCAGCATTAGATAAAGCAGTTTTCTTTTGTGCCTCTGTGCACTTTGGAAGCTGGAAATACATCAAAGGACTCAAAAGTACAGTGGCTTAAAGATACAATACTTAACATCTATCCCACTCCCAACTTGTGCAAGACTCTTTCTTGCTAACAATTGTTCCAGGCACTTTTTATATGTTTCTGCTGATATGTTTTGTACCATTCCTCTACTACAACACACTTGGTGCATTCTGCTGATACACTGCACTGTCATAAAGGGCTTTATTATGTTCAGTCAAAAAGTAATTTTCCTTTATTTCAGCAAATTATACCCTATTCAGGAATAATCATTCTTTTGTACCACCCACCATACACAACTTCTGTTTCTCTGACATTTACAGTTCCAATTGTTGTCATCTTACCCTAAGCTTTACAATATACTTAACTTTTAAAATCAAAGTCAGCCTCAATAATGCCCCCAATTTACTGTTGCTCTATACTGAGATTTCCATAAACTTTATCTACATTTATCTGGTAGTAAAGTACTTACACTTAATGTCAGTAGGTTGGATCCATTCTCAGCAGAACACACTGAAGGTCTATTCCCTCTCTGTTCTGGGATGAGAAGTCTTAGTAACACTGTCAGAAAATGCCCCATGCTGCACTGCTCTTGACATCACTGTCTTCTACTGTTCATCTTCCATCAGATGGCCCTGTGTTAGGTTATCTTTTTGTCTACTGCTAGGCTTCCAGTCCCTTGATTTCCTGACTACAACTTTTCTAGACTTCTGTATTACTGTTTGTACAATCTTCCCATTCAGTATCACCTACAGATATGTTGGGGTTGCACCACAAAAACCAGTTAATGTCTTTGATCCAACCAGCAATTTACCAGCTCACCAGCTAATGCTTCATTTACACAGGGGGCTGGCTGGAAAACAAGAATTTTACTTCACACACAAAAAAATTAGAAAGTAGAAACAAGCTGAAAATATTAGAACAAAGCAAACATTAATTTTTTTTTTTTTTTGTGGAAAACCAAACCAAAACAATACCCAAACCAAACAGCACAGTTAGTGTCAGACCAAGCAGTGGATCATGGATACATTCAGACCCTGCAAGTTTATGGTGCATTCTTCTCCCCCTTCTCCTAGGCTCTCCCTGTTTAGCTGAAGCACTTCTTGTATTTTCAGCATCTGAATGCCTCATGGCTTTGTGCCATGAACACAAACAGATTTATTCTCACTGTAGCGGCATGTTATTGATATAGAGCTGAACCATAGAAAAGCTAAGGAAATTTTCCAGAAGGACTTATGATAAGTTTGTATATACACACTTGCAGGTGCCCAAATGAAGACACCATACACACCCTGACTTTCAGAAAGTGCTGAATGCCTCTGCCTGAAAACTTAGACCCCTCAAGGGTTTCCAGCTGGTTGCTCAGATATTGAGATTCCTCAGATAAGTAGTCAATGCTGAAAACAGTATTGAGCAAAGAGGTCTGAGGTTATACTGGCAGCCTGTGGCAGATTGCAGGCCAGGTCAATGGACATTTACATGTGAAACTTCCACTGAGGATGAAGGCCAGTGAGAGCAAGGAACCTAACCAAGCTTTGGGGACCTGGGCCTTCGTTTCAGCTGTCCTTTCACCTATACTACAGCCCTATCATCTGGACCATCCTTCTCCTCACAGTGCAGCGTGGCCTTATACCACAGGGCACCTGCAACCATGAGTTATGGTTGAAAAGAACTAAAAGCAGAGAGGGTTTTGCTGGTGTTAAAACTGAAGATGGACTTCAGTGCATCTTGTCATCCCCAACAGGCAGCACATCCCAGCCAAGAGGCAGAACACTGAAACTACTCCCCTGAACTGGGCTGGTGATGTGTAACTCCCATTCATCTTCTGGTAGCTTTATTTTCTTTGAAAAATTCTCTCATGTCATTGAATGGGAAGCCAGTCAATTGGCAGGTGAAGGGGTCAGAGCATGTTAAACTCCACACAACATCAGGCAGCTCTTCTGTTTCTGTGTAGCGGCTCTGTCATGGGTTCGGTGTCTTAGGGACAAGACAAAGGAGCAATGCCAGCACTCTGCCTATAGAGTCTGGCAAAACATATGGTCCATCTGGCTGATTTATATTGGCAAAGGAGCCAGTTAATATTTTCTATATATTTTGGCTTAACAACTTGATTGTGACATATAACCATGGCCAATTTCAGGCTGGAACCAAGTGAAAAGAAACAAAGCTGACCCAAAAAATATAAGGGAGAGGCCAAGAAAAACAGTGACTTTTAAGTCATTGAGAACACTGCCATCTCTAGGCACTGTGGGTGCTGCAAATATATGCAAAAATTAATATAGGCCTGAGCAGGGTGCTGGTGCTATGAAGGGCACTGAAAATAAATAAGCCTTCCAGGAGAGACACTCTATCACGTACTGAACTCTGCATGTTAAGCCACAGGGAGGTAGAGAAGGTGTCACTCATGCAACCATAGTCCTTGAAGGTCCCAGCAGAAAGCTAGGCATGGACTGTCATCCACAGCCAAAACAGACACCCATAGGAAAATGAGAGAACATGCCGCAGAGCCAATGGATTGGGGAAGGGTACTCATGAAGTCTGTCAATCTTCTTAATTTTCTTTTAAGCCCTGTAATTGTCTAGTTGGCGGGACTGCCTTGCATGACAGCTATCCCACAAAGGAAAGCTCACAAAATCTGCTCCAGGGCAGACAGAGCTCGGTACATAGTGGCTTTAACTGATCTGGCACTGCTGAAATCCCTGGAAGTAAGACATAATAAAGGCAAGGCGGCCACAAAGCCCCATGTATCAAACTGCTGTTAGCAGTGAGTCTAAGGCGTCGTTCAGAGATTAACAGGAGGGGTGAGAGCCCTGCCCTGGCCAGCACATGCCTGAGGATATGGCAGGCTGGGCATGATTACTGCTCCTCTGAAGTGAGTCAGATAGAACCTCCTGCCAACTAGCTCTTGGTGACAACTGAAGTCTATGTATTATCTGGCTCAGAGCCCATTGACCACTAACCCCCAGTTCAGAGACGGAGCTTAACCAAGGCAATTAAATCAACCAAAACCCAGAGTATCAGTTAAACCTCTTTCCCTTGCATACCCTTTCCCTCTGCAGTCTACAAAGCCCAAGGGAGATGGGATTCCTGGGTTCTCGCCTCCTTGTATACCAAAGTATCATACAATTCCAAGAAAGAAGGAAAACTGAAATATGTCATGAAATAGAGAGGTCACAGTCTAGAGAGATTTTAACCTTCCTGTGTCTGGACTGTGGCCTGCACATCTAACAAGACATGGATATTGTCCTTTCTGTGCTTATGACCCTCCTCTGCATACAAACCAGTTACATTTTGTAATGTGACACTTTCCCATTCTGCTGTCCCCCTCCATATTCCACTGTGCTTCCCTCCTGGCTCCCAGCCTCAGTACAGAAGAAACCAGAAAACTTTTGATCACCCCTGATAAACAGGTGAAGACACTTCCACAGGCAGAATCAGTTTAGCTCAAGCTAAAGTTGAAAGCAAATTCAAACACTCCTGGTGGCCACAGTGTTTAATCATAAGGTGATCTTCTGACCAGCTGTCTATTCTTCCCTCACAATGTCTAGGAAATCCTTATCATTGTATCAGGAGTCTGGCAGAAGGAAAATATGTTACCAAACTCCCTGACCATAAGCTACTTATGGTCAGTGGCTTAGGCTCAAGACAGATTAATGTAAACTTAATAAATTCACTGCAAGAACTTCCGTTCCAAGATCCTAAAATCTTCACCAAAGTCAATGGTGACCATAATCAGAGGTCTCAGAGTTTTTGGTCTCCAGTTGACCATCCAGCTATCTACCCATGACTGTAGTTCAGTCGAGTTCGGTAGTGGCTATACTGTAGTTGTGTTTATTTCATTTTCCCTTCTCACATCATCACACATAAATACAGTCAGTTGGTGATGCTTTAAAGGCACTGACCATGCAAAATGATGGACTTGCACTTACTGTTACACTTTGCCATATCCAGGAGCCTGCTATTTTTCATTCCAGTACACAGAGATGCCAGTTTTCTTAATAACATGCCAGCCTTCTTGGCTTGCATGTTATATTTCTTGTTTCAATTTTACTTATTTCTTTGTGAGTAGTAGAAGCTTCACAAACAAACGAAGCACTTGCCTATGCTTTAACCAACAGACCGTACTCCTCCCACACTGCACTTAGCAAGGAATGAAAGAAGGAATAATCTAGGCCTCAGAAGGCTCAGTTTACCCTGCTACAGGCAGATGCACACAGCAACTTTTTCTATCTAGCCAACTCCTCCACCATAAATGGATTCACTTCAGTGAAAAGCAGCATTTCCACCCTCATTCTCCTTGGTAAATTCTGCTGGGGGAGGATACATTTATTGGTGTTCAAATTTCTGTAGGAATGACCCTACTGATGGACCCTACTGTAGGGACTAGCTGAATCTTGCCTTTCCTCAGCCCCAGCCCATCCTCCATTCTGGTGCAATGGTTTCCTGAGGGAGGAAGGATCTCTGAGTGTTTTCAGATGTACCTTTTTACCCATTTTATGGTCAACTCTTGATTACCTTTATGAAGACTCTTGGGGTTGTGAATAAAACAGGCCGTCAGATCGGAAGCACTGAGGCTGGACCCAGAAGAATTATAGTTATGTTTGTCTCGAGCTGTAGAATATGGGTTTATCCAATAGGATAGGGCTATGTTAAGTATGTCTGTACTCTGTGATGTTAATGATCCTTCTTCTACCATTAGTCTCCTCGCATATGGTCTTCTGTCTTAATGTACATAGTTTGTATTTTCCACCTGTTTATTTTAACTGGCTTGTCTAGACTCATTACATTAGATAATCAAGGGTCAACCATCTTGAATTGTGCTAAAACATGAAATGAGCACAGCATAAATAGATGTTGACTGAAAAACTCCAGGATCAAATAACCACTGAAAGCTTTTGTAGCACAGGTGTTCCTGAAGTAAATGGGAGATACTGATAAAGTTCTGGGACTTCCTCTCTCCTCTGATCTATGCAGAAATATAGACAAAAATGCCCTGTGATTTCCAACCAGTTTAGTGCACTAGGGAAGTAAATAAGTTCCACATGTCTCACTTTGATGTTCACTGTTGTAGGATTATTAAACTGGGCCTTTTTTCTGCTGTTTACATATTTTTACATGATACTTGTCAAGGAGTTATCTCAGCACCTATCATCTACTTGTGAAATTATCCTTGGTACAATCCTGAAAATGAATTATTATTTCAGTTTACACAGAATGACCTGAAGCCCCAAAATCCCCAGCACATTTATCTATGGCAAAGTCAGGAAATGAATGCAAAATCCTCCAACCCAAGCCTTAGCCACCAACTATAGCTTCTTCAGATGCTTCAGAGGCAACTTTTCTGTTGCTATGGCAGCATGAGGTCTGAATTTATATTTCTCCATACAAAACCCGACAGGTAAACCATCTTATGAAAAAAGGCTACACATCACATCCCTTAATTTTATCAGGAGTTGTCATCAATTACATATCCTTTCAGGAAGCTGCCCTCAACCTCTTGCAGAACCTACTCTCATGCAATCTTTCTTTTTTTTTCTAGTTAATTTGGACATGATGGCAGTGCTGCCCTAACAGGGACCATGCATAGCCTTCAGGAACTGGCCCTCTGGAATAGCAAAAGAGATTGTCCCACAGACCAAGAGGGAAAGGGAAAGACACAGAGATGAACCAAATTGGGTTAAAAAAGGGAATGGCAGGAGTGGATTCCATTTGTTTTTCCTTTACACAGCCCCTTCCAGGGCATAATCTTCTTGCTGCATTTCCCTCTTTTTCTTCCTCCTGTTTCTATATGCCCAGAGAGGTCACTAGAAAAGTCACTGTTAGGAGGCAGCCTGGCTTAGTGGCTAAGCCATTGGATAGGGAATTCTGGGCCCTACCCCCAGTGCAGCCATAGGCCTGACACAAGACCTGGGCACCTCCTTTCAGTTCCCTGTATCTTCATTTCCCTCCCGTCTCCCCAGACATGCACATCTGGTTCCTTTATTTTGCCTGAAAACTCATCTAGACATAGGCTGTTCTTAACGAGGTTGCACACAGGGCAGGCCAATACAATTGCAGGCTTAGATGTGGGGTTTAGGTGTGCTTGCAATATAAACGATAATGATCTAAAACCCATCTGTGCAAAGGTAATGTTTTGAAGGAAGGCGTTTCACTCCACGAATGTAGGACTGGGGACCTGTAGGTGGGAAATGTAGGAAGTCCTGGCAGTCTTTGAGACATGAGGAAAGCTGTAGCAATGACCATTCCACAGATGAGGCCTTGAAGAACAATTCTCTCTTACACTTGGAAAGAGCATCTTTCCATTTCCCTCTGTTTTTGTGCTTCTTCCTTCTAGTTTTTGTTTTAAAAGTAAAGATGATGGGGTTTTTTTTCTTTTTTTATTAACTCTTCTGGCCTCCTGCCTTCTTTCTGTTGCCAGGTCATACTCCTCTTACCTTATGCTTATACCTTTCCTAATATCTACTTCTCTATCTTTGTGGTCTGCTTTCTCCGATCCTTCCATTCAACCCTCTTAGATGCCTCCCCACCCCCATCATCTCTTCACACTGTGCATGTGCATTAATGGGAAAGAAAGCAAAAATAAGAGCCCACCCATTACAGTCCTTTCCACAATGCCCAAAAGGATCTATCTTTGAGGCATGTTTTAAAGATCATTGTAAATCAGGAAACAGCAAGGTGGAGTGAAGGGAAATTGGAAAGAGCTCTCAGCTTATGAATGTATAATGCAAGAACATGGGCCTTCACTCCAGTTTAATATTGCCAACAGTTACGAGGCCAAGTTCCTTGAACAAAAAGTCATTATTATGACTAACCAGTCTGTATTTATAGAGAAGTAGCATTACAAGACAAACGGTTCAAGCAGCCCTCTTGTGCTGGATGTTCTTTGCTGTTTCCTGTACGTGGTCTTTTATTTCAGCATTAACTGTGGTTATAAATCATTCCCAACCTGCTTTGGAATGAGTTTACACAGACTTCATGCTGTTGAAAACATAGTACATTTATACATACAAGGTACAAAGCATTCAGCAACTCCAGGGGTAAAAATACCATGTATCAGGAACCAAAACTACAGAAGATTTAAAAAAGTAATTATCACTAAA
This sequence comes from Pandion haliaetus, assembly GCA_013401275.1. Lineage (NCBI taxonomy): Eukaryota > Metazoa > Chordata > Aves > Accipitriformes > Pandionidae > Pandion > Pandion haliaetus. Next base: position 120,292 of record VYZV01023981.1, read on the forward strand.
ATATTTCTCTGCTTCTTGCCACAAATGGCTACAGCTACTTCTGCACCATGCAGAGGACACTGGAGTGGGTGAAGTGGTCACTGACAGGTGTCTTTAAGAGATGCCAGGAAAGGTTTTGTTTTCACAAAGGAGGAGATTTGGAGATAAGAGTCTTCTTAAGACTGAGTGGTGAACAGGATGGGGAAGGAACATGGACACCTAACCCCTGTCTTTGACCAGCCAGGCCAGAAAGGATGAGGCCAAAAAAGCCTGAAAGGGAGAAGAATTATTACATTTATTTTTTTGCTGCGTTGGAATATATCAGCCCCATGAGGGGAAATGTTATTTGAATCACTCGGGGTGCACATTCCTCTGAGAGCCAGGGAACGTGGAGCCTTGGCAGGCAGGCCAGATGCCAGGCTGGGACAGAGAGACCCTCTTGCAGCCTTCCGGTATTTTCTGTCAGCTCCAGCAAAGAAGGGGATAAAAAAAAAACCCAGAGCTTGTTAAATCTCATACAGCTTTCAGATCAAATTTTTACCCTGTTTCACTTTGGAAGTCTCTTGAACAAGCTCAGTGCTTCAAAGCTGAGGCTGCAAATCTCCCAGGGAAGGTTCCTGTGTTTAATAAGCTGTTTTGACTGGATTTCAAAGAGAAAGTAAAGATTTCAGTTGGCCTAGCAATAGAAAATGTGACCCAGACCTGTAACCCCATATCTGACCAGACAAAAATGTGTACTCTGTTAAAAACTGCAGATTTCTCAGAAACATTGGCATTAGAATAGTTCTGGTTCCCCTGAAGTCAGTAGCAAAAAGTCTCATCATCTCTAATGGAAATACCTGTGACTAATTCTATTTGGAAAGAAGGTGCTGGAAGGTGGTGCCAGAACACCAATATAACAAACCTGTAAGTTACATAGTGGCTCAGCTACTGGGCAAAATAGCTTCCAGTTTATTCCTTTCAACCATTCCACCGCAAAATTAACCCTTGAAGTGCTTTGTATCCTAAGAGCATGCTGAATGCTGACAAGCAGGCAAGCACAGAGCAACTGAAATACCCTTAACATCAGCAATACTTATAATTAGCTTATAATAGGATGGAGCCATTATTCATGTGATTCAGACTTTCTTGAATGACCTGGGTAAAATTTTGGTCGCTCCTGAGGACCCTGTCAATTTTCCCTGGTGTCTTGTCTCCAAGGCTTTCAAGCACGAAACTGCACATCACCCTGTTAACTGCACCAGAAGTCCTGGAAACAGGGGATCAGGCCTTTCTACCACCTCTGCAGTGAGACGTACTTGTACCACTTCCCTTGGTGTCCACACTTTTCATCCTAGGGCATACAGATACAAAAATAAATACTGCATCAAGACAGTGAATGTCTCCAGGGGATTTCACTAAATGAAAAATGAAATCTAACCCCAGCAGGGACGCCTTCAGTCTGACAGGTCTTGTTTTCTTTAAGTTTTGTTTTTCTTCCTTTAACACAAATATGATCCATCATCTGCCCAAATTCAAACCTGATGTAGACTTCCAAAAACTACTCCCAGCTAACTGCAGTACTCAAATGGCAGTCTGTCCTTTTCTATCTATTTTTGTTAATGTCTCTATTCATCAAACTTTCCCTCACAATTAAATTCCCATATTTGAAAGTTAAAGTGACAGAAGCGAACAGCCCTGACTGAAGAAAACATTAGTCCTCACATTTCTGCCAGCATGGATAGGAATGAACATATATGCCCTTTGTAGGCTGGAAGGTCCACTGTAAAAGTTTCCAAAAATCCACCTGTTTTGATTAGTATGGTTTGCATGCAGCAGACCAGACACAGTAAAATACAGGGGTTTCATTTCCCCTGTGATTTCAGCATGTCTTTTCCACTAACCACCCCATTTCCTGATTCATCTATGTCAAAGTTAGCAAAATGAAAACACTCCTGGAAATCTACAAATCAGTAAACAAAATAACTGAGGCTGATCAATTTGCTCAGATGAGAAGGACTACTTGCAATTTTCAAAGGACTGGATAGTATACATGCTTATTTCTACAGCAGACTCATCAGTTATCCCAGGATTTCAAAACTCCTCATTAAAAAACCCTTTATTTTTAATTTTCCAGTAGGTATTAGTACTAGTGCTGGTTAGAAAATAGATTTTTCCCACCTTGGAACATAATAAGGGCAATGATTCAAATGCAGAAAATGTGCCCCAAAGTAGCTGAATTTAAATCTAGACTCTCATAGCTCCCGTGAAGTATCATGGTCTCCTCACTAGGGAAGCAAACAAAGTACATCATCTGAAACCAAGTCCTGCCAAAAATTTCAGACAATAGGGCAGAATCAGCCCAAAAGACAAGTCAGTTTTAGCTCTTGTGTTGTTCTGCAGCAGCATTCAGAAAGAAATGTTCTGAGTTAAATGCAGTTCTTTAGTCTAAAGACAGGCAAAATTCTCTATTGAAAGCTCATATCTCTGTGGTTTGGGCTTTTTTTTCCTTGTCAAAGACCAGTCTGACTTCAAAAAAGATTTTGATAAAAACCTTCAGACAATTAGCTACATGTAATAACAAATAAAACCCTCACTTTATCATAAGGACAACTGAGACGCAGAAATAAGTAGTGGTTACAGATTAACTTTGTGTTAGACCTGTGGGCTACATCTCCAGCATTTTCCCTGAGCAGCCACCAGTGATCAGTCTGATCCTGATCTCTTGATTCCACATTTGCCATAAAAAGAAATATTTTGGCTGGTGGAATTTGCTTTCATTTAGTTCAAAACTTTTCTCTCCATTCCTTCATAAGATGACAGTATCAAAGGCAAGCAAACCAAAGGGATACAATCTAAGTCTCCCTTAAATTTGAGTAACACAGGAACAGCTTATATCTAAGTTAAACACAGTATAAAATGGAGTAAGTGGAATCAGAATCTAGCAAAAGATGCAAAAGTAGAAAAACTACCAACCCAAGAAATTTTTCATAGGGTTATTCGTTTTTGTATCGGAGACTGGGGAATATCAAGGTGCTAGGACAACGTCAATGCTTTGCTAGGGCAGTGATTCTTTCCTTGTGTGTTTGTGCAGTGCCTTGAACAAGAGAGTTCCAGTCTCAGCTGAAGTCTATAGTCATTAAAGCAATGGTAGTGCTAACAGTTGTGTACTACCTTCTAGATAAGAAACGTATATGCTCCAAAGGGCTCATAGTCTAAGTGAAGAATGCAAAGTATGGGAGGAAACAATCCTTATTTATACCATCTACAGGAGGAAGATGGAGGTCTAGAAATCTGAACAACGTCACGTACTGCCAACAACTGAATCAAGGTTTCCTCAGTCCCCATCTAACACTTCAAATGGAGGGCCATCTTCTCTCTCAAGGACAGAATCATAAGCATAAAAAGCATGCCTTTGATGCTCTAACAAATCACCTGCCATCAGATGGTCCTTTATCTCATAAAAACATTACTTCCCTCATAAAAGTGGGTTTCCTGATTAAATAATAGGACTAAATCGTATCTTAGCTTGCATTGAATAATGACTATGTGAAACATACAGCTCACATCCTTCAAAAAAAGTGCAGCTGAACTTCAAAATACTGGGCTTGAGTGATTCAATAACTAAAGGACAATTGCAGGACAATTGTTTCTGCAATGTCAGACAAGATTTAATATAAATAAAAATATAGAATAAAGATTTCTACTACTTACCAGCACACTGATTGTTTTCATCCAACTGGTAACCAAATCGACAGATCAGAGGTCTTGTAACAGTAGGGTAGTTAGGAACGGGGCCTGGTGCTGGGGGCGGTGGATAAATATTTGAATAAGGATTCAGATATGGTGATCGATACACTGGGTTTGTTCGGGGTACGCATAAATAGCCACCATTCTGGTTGACACACACCATATCTCCTCTGCAGGCCTCAGGAATAGTCCGACATTCATCAATATCTGGAAGGAAATTGCAAAAGTTAAATGAGTGATTGCTTCTTAATGGGACCTATCCAAAAAATAGTTAACACATTTTTCTCAAGACTTCGCTAAAAAATTTGATACTCTCTTTGAACGGAAAACCTAATCCTTCTTTGTGGAGCCTCACTTTGAAGTTAGAACATACTAAAACAGGAAACATCCCATATATTCAACATATCCTGTGTCCTACTTGTTTTACTTCATTATTAAAGGGTAGAGGGAGATGGGAAAGCCTGCTTTGTTATTCCATAAATGTTCAGTTTAAACACTGATTTACACATGGCTACAGCATGCTACTGCCTGTTCCTGCTAGAGGGTCTGTCCAAACCACAACATGCAGATCAGGATTTCAAACATTGGTGGTTTGGTTTGCCCAGCTGTGAAACTTGGATCCCGATTTGGAACTCCCGAGATCCCTCCCACAGAAAAAGTTAGGGATGTTCAGATCTGGGGACATGGTTCAGGCCTCTTTCTTGCTCTGATTGAGATCATTGCTGAATTAAATTTAGAAAGATACAAATGGTTTAGCCAAACTGAGCATTCGTCTTGTTCTCGTGGCACAGAAGCAGTGGACTGTTATGACAGGGTGAGCAATCTGTTGCTGATTTTTCCTTTATTTTTTGAGTGACTTTAATGCATGTAGAAGATGCTGCCCTGGAGACTGACTGCCATTGATAAAAAGATGCCCTAGGACAAAGTGCATGTTTCTCTATATTGCCTCAACAATTTACTTGGAGTTTCAATGTGCACAGCAGTGGTAGACTTTATGTGAGTCTCCAGATGGAGGCTGCCAACAAAGACAGTAAATACTAGAGTTTGGAGGAGAAAGAGAAGGAGGGTGAACAATCTTTGCCATTTGGCAACTAGACTGAGCTGCCTTTGAAATGCATCATTGCTATTTGAGAAGCACTGACAGCCAGTTGGTATTTCAACAGTGTCAAAGATGGGTATATGCTTGTGCTATGTAAACACACACACACACATATTTATATATATACATATACATTTTTGTATATACATATACACAAACACACATTTGTCACACAGCAAGAACTTTTCAGCTAAAACATACTAACAGCAGCACAATGTTAACTCAATAAACTCAGGAGTTCTGAACCCCAATTTAAATGTATTGATTTGATTAAAGTCCTACCTAAGCATTGCCCAGAGGCACGGTCCAGGTCAAACCCATTAGTGCATTGTTGCTAGAATGAGAAAACAAAGGACACTCAGTGACTGTGAAATGAGAGGGTTGCAAGAGTCAAATGCTCATCTGGATTATTACCCTTAGCACAATTGTTCAGCATTCTACAGTACACCAAGATAAAGTCCCTTCCCCAAAGGACAGCCCTCAAGGCATGAACCTGGGGCCTCAGAGCACATCTGCCAGCCCCTTAAGGCAGAAGGTAGTTCCCTCAGGTGGTGACAGTGTCAAGCTGTTCCTCTCCCGGGGGTAACCAATGCATAACATGCGATGGGCTCCATACCAGGTTTTAACACAGACGTTACATTCTTCTGTTTTGGGGTCTTGTTTTTGCCAGAACAGGGGGGGTCAGTTAAAAGGTACTAGCTAACCTCTCTAACTGGCTCGAAAACTCCACAGATTAGACCATTCAGTACATACGTCTCACATGTTAGGCACCTGACTGAACTGAAGCCACAGTTAAAACATAACTATCTTAATAAAAGTAAGGCTTTTTGTTTACACCAAAGATTTTGATTTTTACAGGATAAATCTTTAGATGACACGTGTTCTAAGCATGCAAAGTTACTGGAAGCCTTGCTCCTTCCTATCCTGTGGTGCTGGTCTTTATCAGGGTTTCAACCTTGAGTCTTCAGCACCTCATCAGTGACCTGTAGCATTTCTAAACCAGTAAGAGTCCTGGTGATGATTGTATCAAAGCCCATTAAAACGATTCCCTGCTCTCCCTAGTTTTTTAACTGGGCCTCCAGCTATTGAGCAACAGGCCAAGCAGTTGACACAACCACAGGATCCTGCCAGTAAATAGGTTATACCAAGGAATGTAAGCAAGAGATATCCAGAGAACAGGAACCACTGAAGTAACCAGAGGGCAGAGGGAAGGACTGTCTTCAAGGATTCTTCTTTTTTTATTGTTGCTAAATGATAAAGACACTTATTTTTGGACTTTGTGAAAGAAATCAGTGGAACAGGAAAGTACTTGGTTCATGTTTGGAAAAGTAGTAAGTTGTAGATGAGAGACAAGGGGTTAGAGGACTAAGTCAGTGGAAGTGGGCCATTGCAGGAACTAGGGAGGGGACATGAAGTGAAACACATGGCACTGTTTGGACTGCATGTGCCACTTGCACATATGAATACACAAAACCACTGCTAAAAGTGTCAAACAAGTATGAAGGAATTCTGCCTTCATTTATTTTGGCATTCTGAGATATTTTGGTATCATGTTATGGAAAGCCAAAATATTCTGATGGGAAAATGTATAATCAGCCTCATGTTTTAAAGAATGCATGTAGTCTACCGTTTGTTCTCTTTTCTGTGCTGTGGTGTATAGGTTAGCAGGAAAAGTTAAGATAGTTTTTAACAATTTTTTTTTTTTTTGACAGCAAACAATGGTTCAGAAGCACTGAAACTAATGTAGAATTTGTTTCAACAACTTTCTAGAACTTTATTCTAGAAAAGATTCCAATATTGTTGGACTGAGCAGTTTCAATATCTTCAGAAAAAATTCATTGCTATCACTTTGGTTTCAAGTTGCTTTTTGCTTAGACTTCAAAAATCAATTTACTGTACAAGTTGTTTTTATAAAAATCACAATGGAAACAATATTTTTTAAATTATAAAAACAAACCCTTAAAGACATCTCAAAAATTCTCCAGGGGCATGAAAAGCATTTCCCATACAGATCCAATGTTCACAAAAATGTCAATAAGCATGCCATGTGCAGGAAATTTTTAATGTAATAGAAAAAAAAAACTAACTACATTTCAGAGACTTTTGGCAAAGGCATTTAGAAACACAGCTCTGGACACTAAGCATATCTGGAGTATCAACTAGGAATCCAAACTTAACATGCCTTTGGGAACCATTTTTCCTAATTTAAAGTCCAAATGGAGCCCAAGAACACAAAGAACTAATGCTCCTGCTATTTCAAGAACTGGACTGCTTTACTTCCATCCACCCTCAAAAGCCCTGCCTCTTGAACAAAAATGTTTCGGGCATAAATTAAAATGAAAACTAGGATACAGTCATTCAGTATCACAGTCCAAAATTAAACAGTCTTAAGACAAGATCCTGCTATACACAGAAAATGCCTGTTTATATGAATAAGTTTTCCAAGCGGGGATGATCCCCACCACAGAACTGAGCTGTCCCTGCTCTCGTGGGATGGCTTTTCTTATTTCCTTTTCCAGAATTGCTCAGTTCAGAGGCAGAATCAGGTTTTCAGTGAGGTCCAGGTTTCTACAGGGATATTTTGCTGAGCTGGCAAGGATGAGTCAATAAGCTCAGTCCATGTGCAACTCCAGAATCCTGCTGGCTCCAAGTTCTCCCCTCTAAACCCTTAGACCACACAGCTTCCTTTTCATGTAAACCCCAGACCACAGAACTTCCTATTCACCTGCTAGCCAGTTAAATCTCGTGCCATATAGTGCTTCAGTACAAAATAGTACATAGATCTCTGCGTGCACCGCTCACCTGTGCTTTTCCAGGGCTTGAAAGGCAGACGGCCAACGTGAAAGCAGTCAGTATCCTGTAATGTGCATAGAAAATAGGCTTAAAACCTTCTGATATGCAGGCTCATTACATAACGTTAAATACACATAGACAAGATAATTTCTAGTGACACTTCAGTGTATTCCACAGAGTTTTTGCTAATATGAATTTGGCCTCTGGAGAAGGAATAATACAACTGTGGGCCAGATTCAGACCCCAGAGTCACTAATTCTACTACGTTTTTTTGCAACTGGGATCAGAATCAGACTGTACATGTCTATTAACTAACCTACTTTTTATGACACACCGTGCAGCAGCTGTTTAATGAACAAGTGTGCAATATTCAATAAAGCACTTTTGCCCCTCTCTGACACCTTTTTTTTGAGAATATAAAAGTTTTTCTTGCACATTATGCACATTTTACAGATGGGTAAACCAGAGCACAGGCCCTGCCTAAGCTCACAGTGCAATGCATTGGCAGGGCTGCAGACATGTCATGCAGGAGGTCCTGAATCCAAGCCAGTTGCTCTAACCGCTAAACCGCATTTCATCCCCAGGAGACTATATTTGAGATTAATCCATTTTCTTAGGGCCAGATTCTGTCCCTTTACTCAATCTTGAGTAATATGTTGCTCTGCAAGTAGACGCACTTGCAGAGTGTCATCAGTTACTATCTTCAACTATAGAAGTTGCTATCTTCATTGGAGCCTTCCCCAGTTACATCATCTTGGCATCTAGTGGGACCTTCTGGGTCTCTTCACTGCAACTGAAAGAAAAGGATCCCTTGCTAATAGAGCTTTATGGCTATTTTTGGAACTCCTTACCTGGAGCATAAAAAGTCTAGTCATCTAAGTATTTACTAACAGACAGAAAACCAGGAAAGCACAGTAAGAAATTATTTTTTTCTATGTACTATGGATTTCAGTGTTTTCCTGCTGCCTTATATAAAACTTCTTCTCAATACAATTAGACCCACCTCTTGCTTATCTTGGATTCTAGTTCTGAATGGCAATTGTATACAATACATTCCCACAAAACCAGTACAGGAAGCAAGGGATATTTTAGGTAGCCTTAGTTCTGCTACCCAAGCAAGCTGCCAACTTTCTCTCTTAGAGCTGTCTTTGATTTCCAGTGCAAACTGAGCTGCTGAACAAGACCTACAAAACCATCAGACAAAACCACACACAAACAGTGACCAACACATTTGAACAGATTTGTTTTAAATGAGGAGACAGGCACAAGCTCTGAAAAGCAAACATAAACCCTAAAATGGTTGTTCATAGTGCTGCGGAGATAGATCGTGCTTGTTGGCAGCTTTTGAGTGATAAGGGAAGGCAAATTCTACACAGACTTCTCCTTAGAGTTGGATGCAAAGAGTTCAAAGTACAATACATATCCATTTAGGCTTGCACTTCATTTATTGGTTCCTCAAATCTTTTTGAAGAGATTTTAAAAGATGCACTGGCAAAAAGACTGCAGCTCACTTTGCATATAGCAAGAACAGCACTAGAAGGAAATACAACAGGTTATAGCTGAACGTCAACATACCTAGCAACTGGGCTACACTCAACATTATTGCAGAGCAGTGCACGCTAACAAAATCCCCTATAAAACTGGTCAGACAAAGCTCATACATTTCTAGACAGTCTTTAGTTTCCGTTGTTACAAGATGATATATTCTTTCCTTGGGGGGGGGTGTGAACTTACTGCCTCATGCGTGTTCTGCCTGCAACCACCATCTCAATTTGTTCATTACTTTAGATCTCAGATCTCCTCAAGAATTATTAATAGACATACAGCACAACCTATCAACACCATATGCAGTTGGTCATAGTAGCTTGCCCAGCAGGCAAAATTTTTTAAACTAGTAATTAGCTTCTGCAATAGTAACTAATTAGCTTCAAATAAATCACTGTAGCCAGCAGGATCATTTGTTGTCGCAATTCAGCACTCCCGCGGATGCCGGGGTTCCTAAAGCGCAGAGTATAAGCACAGATCAAGAAGGAACTCGTCAGAGACAGCACAGCTTTAATAACAGACAGATCGTCTTTCCCCACCTCTGACCACTGAGATCCTCTCTCTTTGCAAATGGCTTTAGCAAGTGGATTGGCATACCGAATCCCCGCCACAGATATTTTCCACAAGTAGGTTTCCCTTCAGTAAGTAAAGCAGTTTCATGCATACCACTTACCTTTTTAATCCTTGCATGTCCAAAACCGTTGGGGAAAGGTGGAAAAAAAACAGAGCCTGTGCTGATGAATAACTAGAAAGTTTTTCCAAACATTACCCTCTGCTAGCACTTCAGTTCCTCAGTCATTTATAGTCCAAAGAATGAAATAACAAGTAATGGAGAAGATCGGGAGCCGTCTGTACCTCCTCAGACACTGGAGAGAATACAGAGAAAGCACCTGGTTTTGCTTAGTTCTCTTCTGTAATTCAGCATTAAACCAATTGGAGGAGGAATGTTAAAAATGAACACTTCATTTTCTAAGTATGTTAAACAATGCAAATGGGGGCCTCAGCCTGGGACAGCTGGTTTAGATTACAAAGCTCACCAACTGGCTAGACTCCTCACAACAACCTCGAGGAGCCTGCCAGGATAAAACACTAACAGCTTGAAGGAAAGCCTCTCCCGCTGCAAACTTCACAGTTAAATGTGCCTCAGAGCAGAGAGCACCGTTATTGGACAGAAACCCTTATCAAGGGACTGGAGAAGGAAAGGGATTGTTTTCCTTGCTCTGAGAACAAAAAAAAAGTCAGGCTTTTTGGAGGCCCTCTAGCCGGTGTCTCGGACGATGAATATGCAACACTCGCTGCTTCGTGCCAATGGCATACTGATGAAAGGTCTGACCCTCTGGGAGGTTAATAACTTGAATTCATGATGATTGCAGCTACAGGAACTATATTGCTTAGGGATTATTTGAAAACAGGAATAAACAAATTAAACATTCAAAGGAAAACAAATGGCTTGTCTACAAACACTGGCCCTTTTTAAATTGACCCCACGCTTAAGGGAGCGGTTTGTGAAATGAAATATTTCTCAGGAAAAAAGTATCCTGCAGATCTCCAGTTATGATTGAAGAGGAAGGAAATAAAGTACTTTTTCAGGTGTTTTGCAACTTTGTCACAGGCACAGCTTTAGTAGGTCAAGCAGAACATTTATGAGATGTGAGAGATAAGCAATCAGATGCTGCAAAGGTTATGCCAGATCCAAAGATGAACGCTGCAAATAAATAAGGACATAGACATTAAATTACTATTTTGAATTTCTGTAGAGTCTTCCATTTGAGGAAGCCCTTTATTCCTAAGGAATGTGAAATGTCTGACAAGATAAAAATCTATCATACATCTGTCTGTAACAGACTGAGAAACAGAGTTGTTATAACAGATACTCATAAAACTGGCCTCTAAGCATGGATACCCAGCTTGAGGTACAAAGACTGAACTGCTTCAGGGCTGCTTAGCACCCACAAGGCATATCGGTACCAATGGGAAGTGCAAGAGCTCTGTACCTCGCTAACTGGCTGTAATTGTCCAAATTATTTTTCAAAAATGACAGCACCAGACGCTAAGTGCCATTTCTGACAGTTTGTCTCTCAGTGACTTGCTTACATCACTTGTATTGCATGGAAAATTAAACACTCTCCTAGAATTATTCAAACAGTGTCAATACATTTGCAGATAAACAAGAACAAGTTAAATTATTTTAAATAGATGTCCAAAAGCTTAACAAAAACTCACGCAAGGGACTTTGAAGAAGCTTGCTGGGCATGTTGTGAGAGGAAAGTTTTGTCATGGGTCAGAAAACAGGCAAGAGATGGAAAGGAAAGACTGGCCAAATTTTCACTGTGGCAAAAGGTTAATGGTGAGTATTCTCATTACTTCATAAGTCCAGTGTTTCTCAATACACTCAGTGATCTGGAGAGCTAAGAAGTCTAAAAGTAGCAGTGCTTACTGTGTGCTAGGTGTGTGAACATCTACTGAAACTATGAGAAACAGCTCTACAGCAAAGCAGATGCTCTGAGCATCCATTTGTGTGGATGAAGATCTTGCTTCATATGTTTGTTGATCCATCACTTGCTGATCCTCTGAATTTTTCTCACCATCATATGGCAAAATGATTGTATGCGTGCCAGAATCACTGTACAAGTGCAGCACTGGTCTGCTCCCAAAGAATTGCCTCAGACTATAAGAGTTCTGATTCATGAGCCAACTGGAAGAGGTGCTCCAGTGCTGGAGACAGGAGGTGGATCCAGACATGACCACCTAAGGGGCTCCCTTAAGAAGGAGCACTGTACAAATGTTTTGATTTTTCCTGTCTCCATCTGACAGCTGGAGTGGATAAAAAGCAGAGTATAAAAAGTGTACCAAACCACAACTTCGACTAGTTTACAGTGTGGTGACTTTTTTTTTCCCTAAATAAAAGGATTTGATGTTATGGCTAAGTGGAATTGCTGCAGTACCTTTCTGTAACTACCATGAGCCACAATATAATGAGATGCCGCCACACCCTTCTCACAACTCTCTTTGATATGAAGAATTGCATGCAGGAAGATGTTTGTGGTACATAAACCCCCTTTTGTTCACCCTACAAAAACATGGACAATTGAATATACCTTTCAACACCATGTGCTGATACCTTCACCATTTATGCTTAAGATGGTGGCTAAACTTCAGGTCTAGCAGCACTGTCACTTCAATGGTCTCAACTATCTCCCCATGTTATAAAATCCACTACTTTATTTAGATTACCTTGACATTTTCTTTGTCTTCATGAGGGTGTGTAGAACAGTCCCCACTATAAAAGGGGGCTCTGTTAAGTAACTTGAGTATGGTCTTAAAAGTCTGCTTTGTGCATAGCTAGGGTTGAAATTGTATCTCTAATTATGTTTAAGACTTGGATTTCAAAAATTGTGTAATACATAATCATAAGGGGCACATAAACTATGTCACGTAACCTTAACTCTACCTTCCTTGGGGGAGACAACCAAATATATGAATTGCACCATGCTCCTGTGGATCATGCACAACTCTGGGTTAACAGGGACCCTCAGCACTGAAGAACATAATCTAAAGGCTTTTGAATGCTAAGACAAAAGCTGTATATAGGTCAGGGAACTCAGTAAGAGTTAATCTGCACTCCTGAACAAAAAATCTGCCTCACGAAAACAAGTCCTCATCTACTAACTTTTACAACACTTCATGTTCTTGTCATTTTTTAAAGTCCACCCTCTCTGAACATTCTCAAGGACATTGTCAAACTGCAGGAGCAGAGTCAAATCACACAGATCTCTATGGTGGTAGGTGTGCCCAAAGTAACTCTAAGTGACAAGTCTTAGACATCGTTTACATAGCCATACTGACCTGAATTCACTAAAGGAATTTGCCAATAACTGACACTTTAAAGCCCTGCATGTCCAAGCTTTAGATGCTTAAAACATCCATTTTGCTCCTACCAAACCTTATGGAACCTAATTTTCTACCAGCAAAACTGGTAAAACACTTAGAGCACAACTGTTGGGCATTTGCAGGAACAATTGCATTTTGATAGCACCTAAGCTCCATGAGATTCACAAGTTGGGCTTTTGCCTGACTGTGGAGAGTGATCCAAGTGTTCTTGGAGACTACCAAATAAGCAGGCTTTTGATATTGTCACACGTTGATATAACACATGACAGGCAGTGATTTGAAATACACACATCTCACCCTACTGCCACATGAATAGCACTAAGCACATGGGAAACTTGGTCTCAAACCCTAATTCTGCCTGAAAAAGAGTAGGGCTTGTTTCTTCCACCTCCAGGAAAGAATCTCAATTGCAAAATCCTGGTGTTTGGGGAGGGTTCCCTCTCCTTTTTCAAAGATGGACTACTTTACGTTATCAGCTGGGGTCTGCTTCATTCAGTGTTTGAATTGTAATTGCCATCTCATAACACGAATGACGCAATAACCTGTTCCAGATGGCTCAGGCCAGAAGAAGCTCAAAAGCACAGTCCCACACATATTTTCTTTTCATAGCCAAACATAACACAAGCAAGAATTAACAGTGAAAATTAACATAATATGTAATTGTAAAAACATCACTAGTTCTAGCTAAAGCGTACTGGGAACGTAGAGTCTCTGAGATGTCATGTTGCAGCTCACACTACTGTTTTTAGGAAGCAGTGTAACAGTGTCTGTTGTGTTGCTGTCTTTTGGGACTCAGTTGCCTCAACATGGTACAGTTACCATCTGTGTGAGATATCCATGGAAAAAAAAAGCCAATACAGTATCCCTTCCTTCCCTCCTGTATGGGGATGTCACCCATCTGGCTGAAGCATGTGTTCCTTTGGGATGACAATACTACTGACAGTATCACTGCTTCCCAAGAACAGTAAGCAAAGTGCCATTGTAATGTAGCAGATGGTCTCAGAGCATCCTACCAGACGGACCACATAATTTAAAGGTTTTGTTTTACTTTATCTAACTCTACATCTTATAGTTGTTACTATCTTTACAGGTCTGTGGTCACTCTGATACTGGTTTCTAACAGCATGGATTCTTTTAGGAAAAAAGTTATCAGAGGAAAACCCAGGCACCACTGGATCCGTTCTCCAATGTAGCAACACTAAACATGGACTAGTATCTGACTCCACTTTATTGCTTTGAAAACATATTAATCATCCCATTAAATGAGGAATAGTAGAATCTAGCAGGTACATACCGAAACCCAAACAGCTTAAACTTATGCCCAATGAACTGCATCTGCTGTAAGACAAAACTATTATTTAAGGTATATTACCTTTAGTGAAATCAAGTTTGACATTCATGATCACCTGTTTAGCTGTAGTGTTTTGTAGGAAGGTCTAGGAAGGCTGCCTGAGGCAAAAAAGAGTAATATTCTTAGAAGAATGCTTCAGTATGGTTCAGGGTTTTTCTTCCCCAACAAAAGTAAGGTAAACAAGCAAACTAAAAGCTTTTTATAACTTTCCCAGGAAAAATACAGAATCTTTCACAGCATGCAACTTTCATGCAACAACTCTCAGCAGGAGTTCCAACCTTACTATTAATTAGCAACAGTATACAACATTCTTCTTGATTTTTCAATACTTAAATGACTGGCATTTATGCTTTTAAAACTATTTTCCTGTAAAAACTGTATAGTACATCATCCTGTATCTAAAGACAGAAGATTGCCTTGAGAACTTGCACCTATCCCTTGAGTTGTTGTGAGTATCCGAGAACATGATGCCCCAGCCATTGTTAACGCTTTTACCTTTTTTTTCTGTTGCGTCTCATCCTTGAGCACAGCTCTGGTAACTGCAATTCACATTTTGCCTGAAACTAGACAGACACTGTAGTTTATTTTATAGGATTGACAGCTATATAAGCTAGGTTGCGGTCTTTTCTCCTCTGCATTTTTGTCAAATCATAGAATCATAGAGTGATTTCAGTTGGAAGGGACCTTAAAGATCATCTAGTTCCAACCCCCCTGCCATGGGCAGGGGCATCTTCCACTAGATCGAGTTGCTCAAAGCCTGTTTTGGATTTGTGTGGCAGGGTTTTGGTAGCAGGGGAGACAGGGGTGGCTCCTGTGAGAAGCTGCTAGAAGCTTCCGCAGCTCCAAGTTGGACTCGCCTCTTGCCAAGGCCGAGCCCATCAGCGACAGTGGTAGCGCCTCTGGGAGAACATATTTAAGAAGGGGAACCTGCAGCAGAGAGGGGAGTGGGATGTGATAGAAACCCCTATGCCGACACCCAGGTCAGTGAAGAAGGAGGGGAGGAGGTGCGCCAGAGGAAGGGATGGCCCTGCAGCCCGTGGTGAGGCGGCAGGCTTTCCCCTGGCAGCCCATGGAGGTGAGCGGGGGAGCAGATGCCCACCTGCAGCCTGTGGAGGAGAACCATGCCGGAGCAGGGGGATACCCCTGAAGATGGCTGTGACTACATGGGAAAGCCCA
>VYZV01023986.1:0-12883 GCA_013401275.1 Pandion haliaetus
ATTATCTCCCTTGCCTGTTCCCAAATTGTAGCCTTTACATTCTAGTTCATGAGAGCTACAATATGTGCTGATATGTCCTCTGCTGGGAGCTGCAGTCCCTTTATGTTCCCTGTGGATTCCTCCATTTCCAGGAAATTCACAATTGGCCAATTACCTTTCTAGACACTTTTTACCACCAGAGACATTGATCTCGTACTAGGTCTAGGGAAACCTTCACGGGAAAGAGGGAAGGATCTTAAGTTTTCTTTACTGTGATTTTTTTTAATACTCAGATCTTATACCTATTTTTTTACTAGTCTTTTAAACTGGATGCTTTGTCATGGTGGGGATACTTCTAATAATCATGAAAAACTACTTCTATCATTCACCAGAAGCACTGTTTTCAGGCATTTTTTGTGTAGTTGCATATATAGATAAGGCTTCACACCTTTTTTGAAAAACATCTACAGTTGTACATGCAAATGAGGTCACTGTGCATGTATAATAGAGAACTATGTATGTGATGGGCAATTTTCACATGCACTTCTATTGAATTCCTCTTACCTGCATCTTAGAGCATTTAAATTAGGTACACAATTGTGCACTCATTCTCTGAATTACCATATCTTTCTTTTATACAAAATATTATCAGTAATATATAAATAGGCTTTAATTGCTAATCCTTAAGTACATTTCGTGGCTAGCAGGAAACATACAAGCTGAGGAAAGTGGGATATACTGAAGCCTGTGGAACCGTTGGAGGCTAAGATATCATTAAGAGTATGCACTATAATACAAATGTTAAATAATAAACCCATCTGACCTTCAATTTACTGATAATTCAATCAAACAGAAATTTTCTGGTATAGCTGGAAAGGTGACGGTGATTTAGGGATAAAACCTGAACTCCTGATTTAAGGCCATATTGAATTTAGGGTTTATATTATCAAACAAAGGGAGTAGGGAGGGGTAAGAACTCACTTTTATAGTTAGCTGAGACATGGCTGACATTGCTTAAAAACATGAATTATAGAAGTCATTAAAAAAAACAGTGGGAGGTTTATTACTTGAATGCTCAAGCAACTGAAGTAACAAAAATTGATAGCAAAGATAAAATAGCAACTAAACAAAGAAACCAAAAGTAATGAGGAATGACAGAAATAGGAGAAATTTTCCACAGGAAAAAGCTTGAAATCAAGAAGTCCTCATTTAGGAAAGCAGAAGGGTAAGAAATGCTAGCACTAAATCTGAACAAATACCCACAAAAATTATTGGCAAACTTTCTGAAGTCCTATGTCGGTGAGTCTATAAATTGCTTTCCCTGTAATTTCAGTGTTTGAGTGACTAATTTTGCTGAGTGTTTATCAAACAAATTAGACTTCCTAGCAAGTAGTCAAGTTTCACTGAAGAAAAGATGTTATTCCTCATGTAATGTATATCCAAACAAGAAAGACAATCCAATCAAAATTTTCAGTGGAAATATTTGCAAGGACAAATGATCCATTTGAAGATAATGTTTAGAATAAGTCTAATAATTTTTTTAATCTGTATTTTCTGAAAACTTTTAAATTTTTAAAGTAGAATTCTCAGAATAACTTTCACTTGTAACAAAGTGTTTCTTATAACAATATTTTAAAGTATAATGAATAAGAGAGAGAAGTTCTGATGTATGACTGCATCTATTTTTCAGGGCCTAATTTTCATACTGTTGATTTTGTTAAATCTCTCTGTAACTTCTGACTTCAGTGGTGGTTTTCCTTTCTTACATCAGTTAACTGGGAGGAAAGTAAAGTTCCGTATGGGACTGAAACTGTGTGTCAACGTACAGAGGTTTCATAAAACTTAAGCAATATCCACACAGATACATGCATATGTGTGTGTATATATATACACACGTATCTCAGAGTTTTGCATTACTTCTATATACATTTCACTGTTCCATGCTGTCCCTTTACTGCACAAACAAGAGTTAGACGTATGCATGCACTTGACTTTTTGCAGTGTTATTTGCCCAGATCCCTGTCCAGAACTGAATGAAGCACCCCAGTAAGTATACTTTTTTATGGCACCAGTAGACGCCTCACTAGCATCACATTTTGGGACAGTCGCTCCACACAGCCTCTCCTAATGATCTAAAAGCCTAACACCAAGCAACCAAGGGGATTTGTGTAGTATGTTAAACCTTTAATACAAGCCGAATGCTGTGTCAGCACCAATTCTGGTTACTCTCTTTGGTGCTATTAGATACACATGGTGAGACTTCATTCCCATCATGTTTATAGTTTCAACATTGCCTAAGGGGGTTATAAAAACTAGTCGTGCCTGTGTAATTCTTGTGGCACGGCTAAAAGAATAGCCCTGAACTCTGAGAATGAACTCTGAATGTAAAGCAATAATGGGCTATCATTCATTCCTTTCTTCTCTGGCTACATTAAATAAGACTCTGTTATTTAGACATAATTCACAGTATGTAGATGCTGAGTGAGAGAGAAAGAGGGAAATTCACTCAGTGTGGCTGCAAATTCAAACACAAGGATGAGAATACAAAAATTGCCATCCTACACCCTGCACCTCCCTGATTTGAAATTTGCTGAAATTGTCAAACTTTAAAAACTGCATAGCTTCTCTCAGAGATGGTAGCCCCTGAGAGGTGGGCAGATTAATTTCCGAGCATGAAAGTGTCATGTATTATTCATTGAGATAGAAAAAGAAGATCGAATGAGAGTTTAGGATGACTCGGAAGTAGCAAGGTGGTACAAGACAGGATTTTATACTGCTTTTTCAGTTTTACAGTGCAGCTCTTCAATAGCTGCCATTGACACAAGATACTATTTAACATGAGTAAGGGTATCACTGTTTATACTGTAACTTAGAAACAGTGCCATTTAGTGGCATTTAAACAATCCAGCTGACCATTTAGTTTTTTGTCATAAGCGATGGAGCATAATGTTTACAAAACAGAAAAAGGAATGGTCTGGTAACTGGAGCAGATGTCTTCTGACTTTGAAGACACCTACTTCAGACTTTTACCAAAGACTTTGTGGCTGTATCTAGCCGTGATTATATGTTACAGTTGGTACACTGTCCTAGTCACCAAATTAACCTTGAAGTCCCTTGCACACTTGTGTTTCCTTCCAGTGGAAACCCACAGCTGCCATGACAGCAGGTAGATATAAGCAGCAGTGATGAGGGTGAATACCCACTGGACCAGGGACTCTGAAACATTCTAAATCCACTAGTTTCTGTTTAGTTCAACCTTCCAACACCTCATTTCCCTGTCCCCATTTCTCTATCTCAAATGTAAGAATAACAATTCTGTTCTCCTTTACACTGGAGTGGTAAGGATACATTTGTTAAGATTTATAAGATAACAAGCAGTGGGCTCTTCTGTACCCAAACCAGAATAAATTAATAGCAATATATTAGGTAAGTATAGCCTGAAGACAGTCTCTAAGACTAGTCTTTTCTTGTATAATTAATACGGTCAGCTTCTTTCTTAGGAATTACTTCCCTTTGGTTAGCTACGACTGACTTACTTCTCTTTACTGTCCTGATTCAGGAAACAACATAAACACATCCTTATTTCAATTACATACTCAAACACATGCTTCACCTCAAGCATGCACTTAGGCCTATCAATTTTTTTAGCAAAGCTGGGCTGGCAGGACGAGGGCCTCACCACCCGGGGCCCAGCCCCACTGTACCTGTGCAAGGTGAGTGGGGCAGACCCAGAGACTGTGACCAGGTTCAACCAGGGATCTGGCTCATCAGGCAAGGTCACAGTGAAGGGGAAGGGCCAAAGCCAGATCGGGATGTCAGCCCACAGGTAGGGCCAGGATCGGGCCTGGTGAGGGGACACAGCCCCAGCATGGCCGCGCAGGGCCCTGAGGGTGGGGATGGCCTCAGGCTACGCTGGGATATCAGCCCGCAGATGGGGCTCATGTCGGGCCAGGCAGGGCAGGGCTGTGGCGGAGCTGGAGATCCACACTCCTACGGCATCGCTGGGGCAGGGACGGATGGTCCCCAGCTGAGCTGGCATGGGACTCCTGGTCCCATGACCAGGGCTTGGGGGAGGCTGGTCAGGGCCAGGATGGGCTGTTATTGCCCTCAAGGCCCTGACATGAGGTTACACAACATAAGAAGTCCCTATCCTGTCACTGCGCTGTGAAAAGGAAAGAAAACCCTAAAAGCTAGGTAGGATTTTTTAAAAATATAAAGTAACATCTGAAATTTTTTTTAATTAAAGCATAGTAAATGTTTTGAGATCTGTTTCTGATTTTCTCTATTTGGAAAAGAGTAATTGCAGAGATATTTGTAAATTTGTGCGATATGACATGGAAAATTTGAGGGGACCTCCTTTATGATTGTGGCTTTTGAGTGAGGGAAATCAGGAAGTAGTTCCAACGATTTTGTGTTAGTTTATGACTTTGCTATATGGGCAAAATACATACACAATGCCTAGTGATTTACAGCCTTAACCATTATATTGATAGCTAAATGTTGCCAAAGTATAAATATTGTGACATGTTTATTTCACCTCAGTGTACAGTTAGAACTAGAGCACTTTTCACACACAGGACATGTAATTTTTTACTTCAGTTTAACACTTGTGATTTTAAAAAAATATTTATGTTGAAACACAACTGAAACAGCTGTCAGTGGATCTTAAAAATGACAGCATTCTCCTTTAATAAATCCTGTCTTTTTTTATTTCTTGACATTGTAGATGAAAGAGTTGTATCTAGGTCTAGTACCTTTTAAGACAAAAAGGACCGTTCTCACTAGGTGCCCTGTTAGTGACTATTTTGCATTCTAACAAATCTGTGGCCACCTAGGATCTCACAGCTGTCACTCTGCAGCACTTTGTGGTCACCTGGAACTTCATTAACGGGAATAGAAACCAAACCCTTGTGCTCTAAAATCACAAATACTTGTCACTGAATGTAAAGAAACAAAATTATTAGTGTTACAAGTACAGGAGCAAAAAACCAATGACAAATCTGAGGAGATCTGTGTGCATCTAATCACGGCTAGTGAGTACCTACACTAACTCATTATTGAATGAAATAGAATTGTATATACTAAGGATAATATTGTAACAGACAGAGTTTGAGATCTTAAGATGTCATTTAAGAGGAGGATTTGTCTTGCTTTTAGTAATCCTGAGGCCTACAAAAAGGTTTTGAATGGATTTTATTAAACATATTTACATCTTTTAGCCCAAATCTATACTGTTGCACAGTCAGGACATGTGACTTAAATGCTCTGACAGAGGGAATCAACCATGGCAAAGAATCTTGATTTACCATTGTATGACTCTGCAGGACACTCCCACAAAATGACTGACAGTCAGAAAATTTCAAATTATCAAATACAAATTTGCTTTGAAAATCAACTTTGGAATGCTTAGTCAGACCTGTGGTAAGCAATTATTGATTTAAATTATAGAAGAAAAGTTTACATGCAAATTGAAACTAAATTAGTTGGTTGTTCATAGACAACTTTCTTGTCTTCTCATACAAATGGTGATCAGAAAGTGAGAAAGAAAAAAGAATGAGAAAAAGACATAAGACACATTATACTTGCTTTCAAAGTAACAAACACCTTGGAAGAGATGAAAAGTCCTGCCTGCTTTTATTATTTACCATGTATTTTCTGTACTAGCCACACTTACGCCTACTTCTACGTAACTTAACAAAACCCTCAGAATGGATGAGTGGTGCCCACTCTGAATGACTGTGTGTATGAAACAGGCACAAAAAGGCAAAATCAATTACAGATTAATAGAGGAGGTGGCAGGTTTTGGATGAATGTATGTTGTAAGTTCATGTGAAAAAAACCCACAACTATCCTCTTTGTGCCTATACATGAATTTGTATTTCATATATGTAGGAGATAGAGAATAAAACAGGAAGTCCTTTGACTTGTCAAAACTATTCTGCAATTTCTACTCCAGTTACCTGGGTGAAGAATAAGACCCATTCATTTATTGTTCTTGAACAGTCTTATCTGTTCTGATCCTGAACAGTCCTGTTTATTTTCTCTGTGATGTACATTATACATGTTGACCTAGTCGCAGTGTATCTAAAACCAGAGTCTAAGTGAATGCTATCACATTCACTAACCCACCTTGTAGATGAGGAACAGATTCTAAATCTCTTTAATTTCAAGCATTTTCTAAGAGCGTCATTGTCCCAAAAGGGAGCATTTCCGCTTCTGTGTACAGCTCAAAATTGTAAATGCTTATCATGTTTTTTTGTGCTTCTGAACTGACAGTCCTGAACAATGGATCCTCTGTACAAAACCCAGAATCACTACAAGCTTTTCTCCTAAGTAGCTACTTATGAAGTGCCATGGTATAAAAATACCACCTCTGCAGGGTATAGAATTAGTTGGTTTTATAAGCTATTTCCATCCCCAGTCTTTGCCTGACAATGCTAAAGTGGGTAACAATCAGTTTTAGTTACCCTGGTGTGGTCTGAAAGTCAAACATTATTTCCTTAGAAACTGGTTTCAAAATTATCAAATCCTGTCCTAAAGCAATCATCTGGGGGCATCTTTTTGATTCTTTCTGATGTGAGCTGATTTAAATCGATGATCAAGCTGAAACCTCCTTCACACTCCTGACTGCAGATATAAAGGAACAGTATTAATTTTATTTTATTGAATTTTTTATTTCTGGAGTATGTCAGATTTTCACACATGTGTGATAAATTAATGTCGTATATAATCACAGGTATGGCAGCACCTAGGTATATGCCTACTCAACCTGAAATTTCCCATGATTGTATAGAATAAGTTAAACGAAAGTCTGTCTTTCTTTTCTATTTTCATACTGCTTATATCACTAATTGATAACATATGTAAGGTTCTCTTCCCCTAGATGAGATACTAAAAGGCAGATAACCAATTTTATCAAACATGAATTTTAATGCAACACCTTAGCACTGACCTCATATGNCATGAAAACATGGGTCCCAGCGTATGTCTGCTTTCTTGCAAGAAAAAAAACACAAAAAAATAGAGAATCTGATGATAAATTGACAAGATAACATTTGTATCCATCCTTTTATCAAAAAAACATTTAAAAGCTCAAAGATTTCTCCATATATTTACACTGTAATTTACATTTTGTCACATAATATGTTTTTTACAATATAAAGATTCTAAATTGTTCTATACTACATTTTTAACCCACCCATCATCATAGAGCCTTAATTAGATACTCCTCATTTATTTTTTTTTTTACTCTGAAAGATATTAAATACAAATTCAGATTCCACTGACCTCTATTTTGGCTATAGATTTCAATTTAGCCAAATTGTACTGTCTATAAATATATAAAATCATTGTGCCACACCACTAGATGATAGATGAGAGGACTCCTTATGAACTTTTTCAAACTAAGGCATTATCCAGACAAGACAAATGGGTCTATTTGCACATACAGACTAGGAGATGCACGAAAGAATCATAATACAACATAATTATACCTTCGTCCACAGTAGCTTTGCAAATGCATTTCATTCCTGACTGTCATTGCTCTCTGTCATTCTGCACCATGGTTCTCAGGCAGCTGTGTACCCTAATGCTAACTTACTGAATTTACCTTCAAAGAAAAAACTACCATTCATACTGAACTCTGCACAGCAAAGGATAGTAGTAGGAAAGGTCACAAAATTCTTTAATGACCTAAGTATGTATCCAACTATGAAAGACTACTGTATTTTGTTTGCTCCTCAGGTATTTTTAGTTGCTTTTTTCTTCCACCAAAAGGGCTAAATAATCACTCTCTAAACATTCATTCTGAGAGCTCTTTAATAAATGCATACAGATGAGGGAACAAATGACAGATAAGAGATAAAAGAAAATACTTTTTGAAGGAATACTATTTATTTTATACTCTTTGAAGAGCACCTGACAGCAAGCCACAATGCACGGCAAGCCTTACTAGCAGCACTGTAAAGAGAGCAACGTGGTCCTGAAAATATGACTGGAAAAGAATACCTGTAAACTTGTGAAGGTTTACCTTTAGCCAGTAGATTCAGTACTGGTGGTTAAAAAAATAGTTAATTACACAGCTTTAGAAGGAACTGGGTAAAAATGATTCATGCATTTCTTCACAGAAGTATGTAAATATATCAGTAATTACAATGACAGGTGAAGAAACTTGAGAGCTTTGATTATCCAGAAAAAAAAAAAGTCTCTTAAAAAGCATTCCTTCATAAAGAACAGATCATATTTCAGCATGCCTAAGATGTGTGGACAGGAGATACAACAATGCAGAAGCTGATTCTCAGTTCTTATCCATGAATGGTAAAATTCTGAATAGCTATCCTTCTGAATAGCCTTATTTTGTATCTGCTTGTTCTTATGTTAAGTTATAAATCAAATATGATACATGCAAGAATGTCTCATCTCCTCTCCCCCAGAGTTTTAGCATTCTTCTTGTCCTATCAGAGAATGTTGGTTTTGTGGGTTTTTTTTTTTAATATAGAAACAAAATATTCCACAATAGTCAGCCTACTGGACAGTAAAACCTCTAGTAATTTGTATAAGGATTTATTGTCATGATACTGAAGATGCTGTGTATTACCTGAGAAACTAAGGAAGGTAAAACAATGGAAGTCCCTTTGCTTACAATACATACAGTGAAAGACAGGCTGGATTCAAAAGCCATCAGTCAGTCTTTCCATTGTCGCCTTGACCCTTCAGTCTGCAGTTTTTACTGAGTCCTGCAAATTCATTCAGTTTCACATTGCTGTCAACAATCAGCTCCTTAAAGGGAAGCAGGGAGATTGAAGAAACACATTTTGAAAAAATGAGGAACTGCTTATTCCTATAACCAGTAATTCATCAGCTCCCAGTCTGTTTCCACACCCACAGATACAGCCTGCAGGCAACGGACAGGCAGTCATTGTCGGTTGGTGCTAAATTGTGATTTGGAAGCATATTGTTTGCCACCCTTTAAGATTAAGTCCCTGATAACAACAGCTTTTAACTCCTGGCTATTACAAGTGGCAGCGTGTTGTGTCGGTCATTGGGTTTAGACCCCTTAGCACTGCTGCGAGGTTTGCTGAGTGAGTTGGGGTTTTATTCTGCTTACTAGGTGTCTCTCAAGTCATCAGCCAGATACTTCCTGGCACTGTTCCCTCAACAGGGCTAATGAATCATGACAGTTCATCTCAAATTGCCCAGCTCAAACATTTAAATGTCCACCACAATCTACCAATGAACCCATCTGACTGCCATTGGGGATCAGTGGGAGAAACTTACTAATACACATAAGATTTGGCAGCATGTCAGGCTTAATCTGTCACAACAGCTGAGATAATACACTTGTGCTTTCCCTTCCCCTACCCTGGGGTAAGAGAAGAGAGCACCAGCAGTGTCGTATCACCAGGGAGTGCAGTGGTGCCATCCGGCTTTG
This sequence comes from Pandion haliaetus, assembly GCA_013401275.1. Classification (NCBI taxonomy): domain Eukaryota; kingdom Metazoa; phylum Chordata; class Aves; order Accipitriformes; family Pandionidae; genus Pandion; species Pandion haliaetus. The sequence goes on from VYZV01023986.1 coordinate 9,410, forward strand.
CTGCATCTCCCTCTGGATTCATCCACCTCCTTACATGGTATTCTGAAGAGCATTAATTTCTTTCAGAAGAGAAGTTCTAAGCTTTGCAAGAAGTGAAAAAACTTTTCTAAAAGTATCTTTCAGAAGTATTGAGGAAAACTATAGCATTCTGATTAGTAAACACAATACTCATCTGATTCTCTCTTCTATGCTAGAACCATGGTAGAACAACAAGAGCTAGTAACAAGCCTTTAGCTCAATTTACTAATGCAATTTTTTTCAGTTAGAGAATCTAAGTATTAAGAACATGAAGTAGCTGAGGGACTATTGAAATGTCCCAATACGTAACTCCAGGTGGCTACATTTTTTCCTGCCAAAGCCTCTAGAAACAATTTGGGAAAAAGACTTTTTTGTGTTGGAAGAGCATTACTGTGTCTTTGGTGAAATCTATATATAGATATATATCCTATACTGTGAACTATTACTAATAATGGAAGACACATGCTTTATTTCCAATCCAAATGAAAACATCAGTTTTCTCAGAAGAAGCTACTGTGACCAAATGAAATGCACTTTTTTTTCCTTATGGTAGGGGTAATACCCAGCAGAGAGAAACTTTTTGAAAACAGAAATGTCTCTGGAGACACATAATGGGAAAGAAGGCATGTTACAGCTCATTTACTTACAACAGTTATGTGTTAAATTGCGGATGAACTAAAATAGAATATAATTCTTTGAAAAAGGCAGCAGTGAAAGGATTTGGAAATCTATCCCAACAGAATTGCTCTTTGAGATAATATTTTATGGCTCGGTATTAAAATAATTATCCACATTACTGATCCTGCCTATGTGGTATGAGCATCCAAACAGCACCAAGTAATGTTCTTAGTCTTCTCCAGAAGACTAAAACTTGGAATGGATTTCTTTAACATGTTATTCACAGAAGGGTTATGAAGAGGATTTCTTCAATCAGCTTGCAATTCGTTTTCCCTTACGTCAGCACCAGCACAAAAGCTGTAAAAACATTGTCAAATGAGAAAACAATTGTGTAAGGTTTTTTTGCCATTATCGGCCCCTTCTTTCAGTCATTCCTTCAACAAACTGTCACAAGTTTTATATTCAGAGACAGAAGAGAAAGTGCCTTAGTGTGCAGTGATAGTTTGCTTTTGAAGACAAACACTCACTTAACCCATTTTATCTTGTATTGGTTCACTTTGAAGAGAAATTCTGATACATGTTAAATAGATTCTTTTGGGAGGGAGCTAAACCAGAATCACTGGTTTGAGTATGCACCAAACATTCTCTAGCCCTTCCTGGGGACCACAGGGTCGCAACCAAAGACTGGTCTTTTGGATAGTTTCAATCCATATGCATGGCGACAATGACTGATCAGATGGCAGAAAAGAATAGATCTAGTCTCAGGTAAGATTCCCAAACTGCCTGTAATGTTGGTGTAGGGTCCTCAGCAACTTCTTTTTTTGTCTACTGATTTACTGATACTGCACCAAATTGCTAGCTAGTATCACTGAGAGTTACTTATTTGTAACGCATAACAAAGTATAGCAAACAGCTGCTGTCATCTCAGAAGATGTTAGAAAAGCACTCATTTTCATCCACAGCTCCAGCTGCTCTTAAGGAAAGTTATCTTTCTCCCACAGAAGAAGGGGAGCTCTATTAAGAGGGCAAAGGTAACAGGAATGAAAGAATTCACAGCCTAGACTTGCATTTGCAAGTATTTGAAAAGTTATTTCAAAACATGGGAAACTTCACTGCCTTACTGAGCTTTAGAATTCATTTATATCCTTTTCCTTTACTTTTTCCTCTCATTTCTCTTAGTTATCCCCCGACTGCATTATTTTCTCAAACAACAGGTCCCTCTGGCCTGTTTCTCCTTGGTGGGTAAAGCCCTCCTTTTTCCCCTCACCCTAAGTGTGATCCTACAGAACTCTAATTATAGTTGAATCAATGTTTTAACTGAAGTATTTACACACTGCCTTGAAGCTTCAATGATCTAACAATTTTTGTCCTTAACCTATTCCAAGAGACAGTACATTCCTGAATATGCATTAACATTACTCAGCTTCTTTTCTTGTAAGAGAATTGGTCTGATCTGATTTCACGTTGCATCAGCACTGAAAGTCATTGCAATGGGACATGCCCTGTAGGAGATACTTCCTAGGTGCTGGAGACCAGTTCTTGGTAGATGAGTGATTTTTAGTTCTAGTGAAACTAGTTTAGAGTGGGTTAGTTCTGATGAAAAGTGAGGGATCAGCATTCCTGTGTAATTAACTATTTCTTCATCTGCTAAATTTAGAGCACAATGATAAAATGATCCTAGCTGCTATTCTGGTGGGTTCATTTACAATAGTGAGAAACAGGNACAATAGTGAGACCTTAAGTCAGCAAGCATATCTTTAAAGCCTTTTAAAACCAACAGAAATATTTTTTTAACAACCAATTGGTGCACTGTCACCAATTTGACCCCTAACTAAAGCCAACTAAATAGTTATGCGTTTTTTAAGGGAGACAGATTTTTTTCTCAATGACTATTGAGAACAATGGAAGGGAATATATGAAAAGTAATTAGTAGCTAAGTTTCCATGAAAGTAGCAGTCAGGCAGAGAAGGGAGTTGTGGCAGCACAATCAAAACATGAAGAAACAAAGCAATAGAGATTACTGTGTGAGACTAAACTAAATTAAAATCTATGGGAAGAAAGATGAAAGTACACGTGACTCCATGTATAAAGGACGAAAGTGTGAGGAGATGCAAAACTGAGACTCTCCTCAACAGATTAACTAACAAAAGATCAAAATCTGTATACATCAACACTCATGCAGAAAACTGACCCATTCAACTACAAGATGGGCACAATGCACTCGGTTTACTGTATTAGCTATTAATGAATAAAGTAGATCACAAGCAGGAAAATCTGAATTAGGTGAGTATTCCACCCAAACTAAGCATATATATCATATACATACACACATATGTACACATCTGTATATATATATATCCTTCCCAATGGGAATAATTATTTGGCTTTCAGAATAGGATCCCATGGATTATTTGCTTCTTGGTATTATAAATAAANTGGTCTATTTTGTGTAAAACAGTTGGTTTGCCTTTTCTACTAAAGCTGTTATATCCTATGAAGTTATCAACAAGATTTTTAATGCTGACTTCTTCTCTATCTGCAGTTCCTTGCTGTAAAAACCGCGTCCTTTCTGTGTACAGTGCCCAGCGTGGGATCTGATTCTTCTTACTGCTGTAGGACTGCTGTATTCACTCTCGGCCTGCCCCTCTCTTTTCCAGATCCACAAGTAAGCCCTTGTATAGCTCACTGCAGCTGCAATTCCAGCATCACATCAGAATTGGCTACACTTGCTGGGGAAAGTTATGAGCCACAACTACTTGTATATTCATACAGACGGAACAGAGCCATGATTTTCAGAATGATGAGTGATAAAAAGTTCCCTAAAAAAAAAAAAAAAAA
>VYZV01023987.1:291-11650 GCA_013401275.1 Pandion haliaetus
TTGTATTAAAGGCTAGAGTAAGAGTAGTTCAGAGTAACCTGTGGTGTTTTGAACACTCACGTCATGTTGAGTTTGGTTTTCACGGCCAGATTTTCTGGTAACAGGTTTAAATGCATGCTCATTGGTCTCTTCTTTCCCTTGTGGGAAATCCTTAAATGTTTTGTCTGTGCCTTCATACTGTGTTAAAAGCAGAAGCAGGTCTTGTCTTCTGTCATGTTTACATGCTTTCAGGTAGATATGCTTCTTGATTTCAGGAGGAATTGCAAACTAAGCATCTGGATTTATCAAATAATGAAAAGACTTTTGTCAGGCAGAAATGTGGAATCCATTTTAATGAAGCATCTTTGTACTGCAAGCAAGACTTCCTACTTAAATCAGTAACAAGAAGACTTCTTTAAGAAGCCTAAGGGGCTATTTTTTCACAAAGCCCCCATTTCCAGACTAAAAACTTTCAGAATAGTTCCCTGCAGTAGCCAGATAGATGGCTCTGGCAATTTGTTTGCTCTTCATCACTTCTGACAGTTAGGTTAGAAGCATTAGTCATCAGAAGCGTGTCTGAATCTTAGCATTAATATAAAACTCATTTTTTAGAACCCCCACTAAGCTGCTCAACACAAAAAGTGTTGGAGGACAATTGACATCCTGTACTAGACAAGGGGGTCTCATAGTTTCCACTTCATAAAGGCTGAAATTGAATAGATGCACAGACAAGGGACTGGAGGTTTTCCTTTATGTACTAACTCAATGCTGATGAAAAACAGACAAGCCTGACACATCATAGGCTCCAGAGATGTGTTTATTGTTTGTGAATTTATACCAGGGAAAGCTTTTGTGAAATGAACCTCTTCTCTCCTGAAAAGTCTCAGTGTAGGCAGTTAAAAAGAAAAAGCCCAGTATACTGTAATAAAAATTAGAGATAAGCTTAGCCGTCAAGGATAAGACTAAGGGCTGGATTTCACCCAGCTTTAGCCAGGTACCCATGACAGCTGAATTAGGATTCAGCTGCTGTAGGTTCTTTCTGTAGACGATGGAGGAGACAACTGTCTCCTCAGCCTGTATAAGAGCTAGATTTCTAAATTACCATCCATTTTCCTTTGTTTCTAAAGGGGCTGTGGCCAGCCTGTATTGAGATTTCTGTATGAGAAAGGTAAATGCTGTGAATGTGGGCCTCAGAAATCAGTGTGAGAAGTAATTCATATGATAGACTGCTATATGTAATGCCAGTTCTAAGTTACATATCAGCTGCTTCGAAAGATTGCAGTCTGTGGTGAATCACTGCACTGCAAGTAAGAAGGAAGATTGCCACAGTCTTAATGTGTGTAGCTGGTACTGCTTGGTAAGTTAATTGTTTCATGAGGGTGCAGAGTAAGGGAAAGAGGTTTTTTTAAAGTCTATTTAATAGGAGTTAATTTCCACTAATCCGGAAATCGAATAGTAGAGTTGGCTGCCTGAGATTTAGACTTTTAGACTTTTGTCTTGCTTCCTGTAGTTTTCTTTTGAGACTGAAAAATCATGAAACAGGCAGGTGTATTGTTAACGAAGAACAGTCTCACTCGTGGGGAGTATGTGATTCAATGTGGGCAAAGTTTGTCAACAATATTCTTTCCCTGTTTTTTTTCCAGTGAGGAAGCATGTACTTTTGTGTCAGCTGATGTTTCTGAAGCAAGTGGTGGTAGTGTTCCTACTGTGTGTATCTGTATTTATGAAGGAAGAAAGTGGTACAATAAAAGTTGTTGGATTGATTCCCACAAAATCAGTGTATATAGCTAATGCACTAGCTGGACCCCATTCAGCTATAAAATGATGCTAGACGATGTGATCAGATAATAGTTGAAGACTGAAGCTATATGTTTATTCAGCTTTGCTATCTGAGATTAGGTGGTAAAGACTTTCTGTAGGACTTAATGGTTCTATTTTTCCATTTTGAAAGGTAATACTCTTAAAGTATTTATTATTTACATTTGTAAATTATACTCAATGATCTGTCACTCATTAAAAGCATGGGATGTCTAATTTTTGGTCACCTCCAGATGACCCAAGACTTTGTTTACTGTACCCAAAGACCATTCAGTTTCCACGGAGTACAGGGAGAATTAGTACAAAGACTGAGGTTTCATAAGACGCTTTCATATTGTCTGTCTAGAGTAAATTTATATATTTAATTGTGGGGTGGTGAAATAGTAGGATTTAGGTACCCAACAATGTGTCCTTTTTTCCAGTTTACTTGAGCTAGCTTATTAAAAAGTATTTCTTTTCTCCATCAGCATTTTCTCACTTAGTTTTTTAATCACAAGGCAATACAGACTTTTAATCACAATGTATTAAGCAATGCAGATGGTACACAATTGTTTCTGCCAGAAAACTACAGTAGTCATTGTAAACATTTCTTTAAATTTATGCAGGCATAATGAACAATTATAGTTTGTTTAATAAATAATGTTGCTAAAGTGCTCAAGTAATGAATTTAGGATTTTTTTCTGTTATTTTTATTTACTGCAATGCTAAATGTATGCTAACAAGGACTTAAAAAGATGCAGTCCTTCCCTAGAGGTTATATAAACAGCTGGCAGATAAGGAAAGAAAAAATGGAGGGAAGAAAGAATGGATGGCAAGTTTACAAATATTACACATTGATTATTCTGTATTAGTTTAGTTGTTAAGTGTATGTCCCTATTTTTTAAAATATGTCTTTTTATTTCTGTTAAAAGCAGCTGTGTAGTTCTTCACCTCTCCACGGTACCAGGGTGAGACTATTGGACTCTGGAGGGGGGCTTGTTGTTTTGGAAAAGTTAATCCCTAGTGTCTCAGGTAGCAGTACCCGGTAACAATGGGCCTCCCACATGGTCATCCCAGTTCCCAAGTCATTAATAGGCCAGGCCAGGCCACTCCTGCCTGCTCAGCTTTTCCCTGGTTTGTGGCTGGGTAATAATTTTTTACCTAGTTGCCTACCTGTAATGTTTTTTTAGGCCTGACCTATTTCTTTCAGGAAGCAAACCCTCTTTTCCTGCTACAGCAAGTGTCCTGGTAGCAGGAGCAAGATTGGAAATGGTCACCAAGATCTTTCTCCTGCACTCTGTCTTCTGCTCATTACCTTTGATGCCTGAGACTCCCTATGCCATTTGTAATGAAAAGACTCTCTAGCATTAATATTTGGATTTCTCAAAATAAATTATTTCTGTTATTCAGTATGCTGAGGAACTGATGGTTCAATTTATAGTTGTTCAAGATGTGAATAAATGTATACACAAGATGGTAGCCATTACTTAATTCATACTGATCAGCTGCATAGATTTGTCCGTGCTTGCTGTTTTAAATCTTTTCATATGAGCAGTTTATGACAATTTAGGTGTATACCTGTGTTACACAAAAACTATCAAACAGGCTGAAGAATCCCAACATTTTCTCTAAGGTTAAAGCTGCATGATACTTCTCCTCTATTATTATCAGTTTAACTTCTTAATAAATGTTATTCAAAACTAAGGAATTAAAAAAACTCTGTATACTCATGAACTTTTCACATAAATGTTTGGGTTACAGATTTCTCAATGGGACAGAAAAGATATTTATAAGTAGCCTTTACTCAGTAAAACATCCTCAGGAATTGTCATAATGTGATTTAACCAGATTTTTCACATATCTGGAGTATTTAATTATGAATCTATTTTTAGAAGCAGAAATGTGTGATTATTTCTGTAATGTCAAAGAAAAAAAAACCTCTGCAAACTGTGATAGGGATGGTGGAGTGACTTTCATAGTCTAAAATCACATGTATTGGTGAAGTCATAGGGCAAAACTGAAGAGAAGCATGGTTTCAAGAGATCTATCTTTGTTGCATCTTCTTGATAAGACAAATCTAATTTCCTTTCCTGAAGAGCACTGTCACTTTCAGTCATATTAACTCCAGCTGCTGAAATGTATGGCATCTCTGTCCTAATAATGCACAAATTGATAACATCTCCTTAGTTCATCTGGATATTCTGTGCAAATTGCAAGTGTGTGCTTTTAGTAGATTGATACAGTAAGTCATGGCAGGAAAGAGAACTAGAGAGTAGATAATTTTTTTTCTTTCTGGATTATTCTAGAGTAATATTTTAAGCTGCTTTCTGTAGCTATTGAAATATGGGATTTAGGAATCCTATTTCCTCTGCCCATGTTAAAATCTTTAGTTATAGTTAACTTCATGCCAATGTTGTCATCTCAGTTTGCTAGTGCTGTCACATCAAAGGAGTTTTCTCCTTGTTAATGTTTGTCAAAAGCAGAAGCAATGCTTGCCTTGACTTCATTGCCTCAACATAAAGTTTAAGTAGTTCCATGCCTTCACTTGTTCTTTATTTAAAAATCCTGCTTTTGCAGCTCTGCATCTTGGCAGTAGACTTAATCTTTTGACTTTTCACAATGAGCAAAAGATAAATACATATATAGTAAAAGAAAAAAATCATCATGATAGTTCTGAAATTAAAAATCTGTATGCCATAGTTTTTTGCCAAGAGGTACAAGCTTTTTTATTGTCTTAATACTTCTAATGCAAAACTCCTTTCTTTTCCCAATTGCCACCTGCAAAAAACCCTGAAACAAACAAGAACCCCCTAGAAGTGGGAGTGATAATTTTCTTGTATATTGGATATATTCCCCAAAAGCAAGGCTTTATGAAAATGTTAACTTGCGTGTGAGCTATTGTAAAGCAGCAAGCTGTCATAGGAGGGTTTCTCATTGGCAATGTTTCAGGCTCCTCTTTAATACTAGTAACAGTAGCATTCTTTTCTGACTTTGCTTTCATCTTCAGCATAACTCTCTGTACTTAACATTCCAGTTTATCGCTAGCATCTCTGCTTATGGCTCTCAGTATATTTTATTATTATCTCTCCTGCTGACTATTAAATGAAAGGTGTGGGGGGAGAAGGAGAGGATGAGTTGCAGTTTATTGCAGTTTATTTTTGTCACTAGATTTATTTCTCCTCTTGTCCGCTGTTGTTTTCCAAGTTTGTGCTGTAAATTCTCCCTTAAAGTACCTTCATGCTTAATATTTACCAGAACATTCTGCAGTGCTTGAAGGGTTTTGAGGCCCATGTTTTGTGCAGTGCTGTTTCTTTAAGAACAAGATAAAAAAATTTTCTAAAAGACTTGTTTCTTGGAGATGATCTTGCTTCTGCGCAGTAGTATTTGTCACACCAGATTACAGGGCAGAATTGTTTAGCCTGATGTTTCCTACCAAAGAATAGGTATTGAGTCTTGCTAGTTGCGTATGTCTCTCCATGGACCCCAGTGAAGCACAGACAATTCCAGGGTGTGCTTATATGCCTAAACGAGGTCCCTTTTATATGTGGGTATTATTAGGTGAGACAGATGTCATTCACAGAAGCTGCTAGTACAGTATTTATAGCAGAGCAATTAAGCTGTTCATTTCAAGAATGATTTGCATGGTAGCTTCAGCTTGTGGGTATCTTTCAAGCATTTGACTAGTCCTACTGAAATAACAGTGGTTCCCAAGTGCCTTAATCACCTAAGTGTTCTGCTGAATTGAGGACTTCTTTTCTGAAGCTGCTTCATCCAAATCAATGGCAGAAGGATGACATGGCTTACAAATCTGCTCCCATGGGGTTTGTTAGTGCAGGGTAATGATTTTAGAAATTTGAGGGAGGCAGATAGCGTGTTCCACATGTACCTATAGACCTTAGCTGGCAGCATATATATCTTCATGCAGTTAGGGGACCCTCATAATTGACACAAATATATGTATTTATTCCATAGAGATAAAGAACAATGCCATGAAACAACTACCAAATGACAAGGCTTGTGATTTTTAAATCTGGCTATTATTTGATAGGTTAGAGAGCTGTGTGTTTGTCAATTGTAAATTGATCCCAAGATGTATGCAGACAGCATTTTTGAAGGATTGCTTATTTTCAGGAAATGATTGTAGAAGCCATATAAAGCAGGTCAGTTGTGTTATAGCACAGCTCTCTCGTATCATTCTACCTGTTTCTTTTCTACACAAAGGAATCATACACTGATCATCCCAACTCTATGTTTGTCACCAGTTGTGAGATCCCAGTGTTGGAAAAGGTTGGGCAATGCTTCAAAAGTAAAATGAAATTAGTTGAAATGTAATAAACCTTAAAGAAGTTGAATTCTACAATGAGAGATAATAAGGTGTAAGAATATGGAATAGAATGTATGATATAGAAGTCCTGACAGTTTGGTAGTGTTTTTCTGTACTCCTGCCAGTGTTTGGTAACAAAGGAGTAAAAAATTTTTATCCAAAAGGTAATGCATTACTATGCTGTATATAACATGATACAACTTTGTTAAAAATTTCCTTTAACCTTGAGTCATCTTATGGATATTCTGCTTAGGTTTGAAGACAACCATAAGCAAGTGGAATATAANCCAGATGATAAAGGTTCCTCTCAAGGTAAAACCAGTGCATCTGAGCAAAGGAACAGGACGGCACATTGATATAATTTGTCCAACGTTAACATGAGTGCTTTATGCAATGGAGACCACAACAGTTTTCATGTTTGCCTATTTGTGCCTATTTTCTTCAAGTAATTAATTTTTTCCAGGAGGTTTAGAAGGAAGAAGAGAAGTTAAACAGGGACGAGAAGCCCTGTAACACCCCCATGCCTAATAGGTGTCACATATCTGTGACATTTTTCTAGAAGAAAAAAAGAAATAGAGAAGGGGAAACAGGTGTGTTTGTCCATGAACAATGGGCGTGAATACCGCTTCACCCACAAATATTGTTGTCATATGTCAAACGATCTGTTTGCTTGCTGAGATAGTCAGGAAATACTTTAAACACCACTGACACTGCGGAAAATAGCTATATATTTTTTATAACTCCATAGAACCTTGTATATAATACACCACATCACTGGTAGGCGTACAGCAAGAACAGTATTGAAGGATCAACTTTGTATATCTCCACCAGCCTGCTACTTAGGGTAAATAAAAATGTGGTGTCAACAAACTGCAGAGATTAATCTGATCTTGCCATCTTGTGCTGAATGGAACATTTTAAAATAGATGGTGCATAAGGCAATTATACTGATTTTTAAAAACTTCATAACAGATAAATCCGAAGCCCTTCTGCCAACACATAGTTTTGCTGTTCTGGCCTAGCCAATTTGTTGCTATACTTGTACAGAATGTGTTTGATTGTATTCAAACCATTTAGAAACATAGCATTCCTTTAAATTCAAGTTCAACTGTGGCATAGTTTAAGCCAATATTCCTCAAGTACTTGCTATTAACTTGACTCCTCTCTCTTACTTGGCTTACCAGTTCTTTCTTCTATAGCATCTCAAACTGTCGGTGATGTCTAACAAGGGCCCAGTGCTGCTGGTTTGCTTTGCTTTCCATAGTGGTTTATTTTTCACGTTGTCATTGAGAAGAATTTTTCCATCTTGTACAGATAAAATCAAAGCCCTTCCACGTGTTTTATACAGCAGTCCTGTGGTTCAAAGTGTGCATTAGGTTTTGCTCAGTGGGTATTCTTTGATTTTACAGAAGAATTCTGTGCTTAAGTTATAACTCAATACTTAAACAGTGACTGCTGACAGGAGATTGAGTCAGGATAAGGGGCTTCGTGAGCCTCGTTACCACAGAAACAAAAAAGAATTTCAGAGCCTGTGCCTGGAGGATTTTTGCCTTGAAGATGGTGCTAAGCTCTGTACCAAAAAGCAAGGGTGAAGGAAGCATAGGCACAGATACACTTGCTGTTGAATGTGTTTGACCATTTTTTTCCCCTCACAGGATGGCTTACCTAGCCATTGAGCATGACTTGATTTCTGGCAGGTGAGGGAATGAGGTGGCTCCTATGGGGTGCAAGTGGCAGTGGAACCTAGAGGCAGTCTTTGCAAGTTGAAGGTGTGGAGGAAAAGGTGCTTGTGAAATAAGCAGGAAGTTGAAGTGGACATTTGTGGTGTTCTGATCAGCATAAGAGATGAGGTTTTGTTTGGGTATGAAGAAGATGTTATCTTTCCTTGGAGAACAGCTAGTGGATGGGCTTTCTGGGAGTGGCTGAAGCCTAAGAGCTCCAGTTGAGAACAGTACATGGAGTTATGTGAGGAAGGTTACAGCTGAAATCAAACAGGAAGAAAGAGCATCAACAGAAATTGTAATCAGTCATCGCATGCTGGGATAATCAGTTCCTCATCAGCTCCAAAGCCTTGCTGTGACTGTCATACTGACATATAGCACTGTTTAATGAACTGCACCTGAATTGGTGCCAGTATAGTTTACAGAGTTTTATCAACATTATTATTTTGTTAGTTAGCTGCAATACCTAGGCTATCTTTGGTACAGTAAAAGAATATTTTAATGAAGAGATCAATACGAAATGGAAAAAATCAGAGAAAGGAAGGCATTTAAATCTCATTCAACTTGAGAATCCAGCTGTCATTCTGTTCATGACTTACCATGAATTAACAGCAATATTTTGGAGCTACAGTACGTGTATTTGACAGATAAATTTCAGCAACAGAGTTGTGCTTGTTTAGCTCACTTTTTTCTTCTTTCTATCTCATTACTTTGTATGATTTTTGGTGATGAGACATAGATGACTTACAAGAGATTCGAGTATAAGCATCTTAATAAAATGTAGCATTATTTAATTTGAAAATGTCTGTAAAAGGGTAATGATAGAAAATATTTTTAATAAAATATTCTGCAACATTGATAAAAATGTGCATGTAGTACTCTTTTAAGAGGATGTGCTATATAATGGTCTACTTTTTCACAGATTTGTATGTGGAAATGAAGCAGCTCATTCAATCTTATGTAGACTAGCTTTTAATTATTCTTGTTTTCAATATTATATTCTAAGATATTCTTCGGGTTACTAATTTCAGAATGAAGATGACTGGAGCGGACAATCACCATCCATTCCTGTGAAAGGGATCAAATACTTATCTCTTCTGGATGATCTGTTTGGCAAGGAAGAATAATCTGATCTGTGCAAGGCACTGCTTTTGGATTAGCGTTTCAGCTCCAAAGCTTAATTTAGACAGATACTGAAAACATTCCTTGTAAAACAAAAAGATCAGATATAGGTTTTATTGCATTTAATTTCTTGTTTCAACATAGATGTATACTTTGTGTGTTTTTCTAACTCCTTCTAAATCAATGGTACTCTTTTATACTTGCACAAGCATAATTAAAACTGTGTCCTCTAATCTTTGTGTCTGGTTCTATGGAGAATTTACAAGTATTGGGAAATCTTTGAGTCAAACAGAGCAAAATCTGACTGACCCTGCTTTGTTCTGCAAACTAAGGTTCTTGTATGACCTCTTAAAATACTAGGTCGGACTATATTAGCACAATAAGGTAATTCCCTTCCAATTTCATCTCTTGCTCTTTAGTTTATATCTGTGTTTTTGCTATATCTCTGTGGTGATGCTTAAGTACTGTTTGTGTCAAAGTTTGTTATTTTATAGAGGAAATAACAGCAAGGCTTTAGCACTGTATAAAGTTGCTCTGGTATCAGGGATAATTATAACCTTCCAATGTAGAATTATTTTGCAGGCACGGCATGGAAGCTATCAGTTCTTGCTTTTTGTTTTAAATGTGACTCAGATTAATAGACACCAAGTTTACTGTAGCACTGTACTTGCCCTTTGAAAATCAGTTGATGCCTTTCTCTTTGCTCAAAATTGCAATGAGTAAATGGAGTTCCTATTATCATTTTTGTATCTTTTTAAGCTTAGGCCAGCTCAAAGCCATGATTAGATCTGAATTTACTGCATGCTTTTGTGAGAGAAGTAATCATGCCAGATTAAAGAATGGAAGAACTGAGGTGAAGGGGGGAGCTGACTCATCCATAGCGATTCCACAGGGGAAGAGGTGTGAGCCAGTGCACCTCTGCCAGCGGCTGGGAAACTCACACATTCAGTAGACTGAGAACCCTGCGCTTTCTGTAATCTGGAATTACAATTCGGGGAGGAAGTGTTTGATTTAGAAGGATGAGAATTCAACGTATCTAAATCCCCAAACTGAGGGAAAGACAATAGTTCAAAGAATACCTTAATTCAGTAAACCTCTGTTTTTTTGGAAACTTAGGGATCTCTTTTAGAATTATGATTGCATTTAGAAATACCTTGCTGCAATTTTGTATGATAGTGTAAATGAAATTTTTAATTGTATGTCTTCTCTCTAGTCCCCCCAGCTCCTGAGAAGAAATTCTTTTCCCTCCATATGGTAAAGTATGAAGCTTTTGGCAGCTTTTTAACTTTTTTGTCAGCACGAAAGGACTTGAGACAAGGCATAATTATGTGTGTTGCTGCTACTTAGGAAGATGTTTGCAACAAAATGGGTAAGTGTTGATCTGTATCCAGGGGGTCAAAAAGAAAACTGAAAACTTGTTAAAGTGCTCCAAGTTGTAGACAAGACCATGTACTGCTTTTTGATCCAAAAGACAAAAATGGTTTCTTACATGACAAGAAAAATGTCTGACCACAGGGATAGTGTCAGGAGCCAAAACAATAATAATTTGCGTTTGAAGCCAGTTTGATGAAAGCTCAAGTTTTTTAAAACATGCCACCAAGACTGAGCCTGACACTTTAAATGAACCGTAGAACCATAGAATGGTTTGGGTTGCAAGGGACCTTAAAGACCATCTAGTTCCAACCCCCCTGCCATGGGCAGGGATACCTTCCACTAGACCAGGTTGCTCAAAGCCCCATCCAACCTGGCCTTGAACACTGCCAGGGATGGGGCATCCACAACCTCTCTGGGAAGCCTGTTCCAGTGCCTCATCACCCTCATAGTAAAGAATTCCTTCCTTACATCTAATCTAAATCTATCCTCTTTCAGTTTAAAGCCATTACCCTTTGTCCTGTCACTACATGCTCTTGTAGAAGGTCCCTCTCTGGCTTTCTTGTAGGCCCCCTGTTAGGTACTGGAAGGCTGCTGCAAGGTCTCCCTGGAGCCTTCTCTTCTCCAGGCTGAACAACCCCAACTCTCTCAGCCTGTCTTCATAGGAGAGGTGCTCCATCCCTCTGATCTTCTTCATGGCCTTCCTCTGGACTCGCTCCAACAGGTCCATGTCCTTCTTCTGTTGGTGTCCCCAGAGCTGAATGCAGTACTCCAGGTGTGGTCTCAGGAGAGTGGAGTAGAGGGGGAGAATCACCTCCCTTGACCTGCTGGTCATGCTTCTTTTGATGCAGCCCAGGATACAGTTGGTTTTCTGGACTGCAAGTACACATTGCTGGGTCATGTTGAGCTTCTCATCAACCAACAGCCCCACGTCCTTCTCCACAGGGCTGCTCTCAATCCACTCATCACCCAGCCTGTATTTGTGCTTGGGATTGCCCCGACCCATATGCAGGACCTTGCACTTGGCCTTGTTGAACTTCATGAG
>VYZV01023987.1:11805-36494 GCA_013401275.1 Pandion haliaetus
ATTTGCCCTTAGTGAAGCCATGTTGGCTGTCACCAATCACCTCCTTATTTTCCATGTGCCTTAGCATAGTTTCCAGGAGGATCTGCTCCACAATCTTGCTGGGCACAGAGGTGAGACTGACTGGCCTGTAGTTCCCCGGGTCTTCCTTTTCTCCCTTTTTAAAAATGGGGGTTATGTTTCCCCTTTTCCAGTCAGTGGGAACTTCCCTGGACTGCCACCACTTCTCAAATACGATGGATAGTGGCTTAGCCACTTCATCTGCCAGTTCCCTCAGGATCCGTGGATGCATCTCATCAGGTCCCATGGAATTGTGCACCTTCAGATTCCTTAGATGGTCTCAAACATGATCTTCTCCTACAGTAGGCAGTTCTTCATTCTCCCAGTCCCTGCCTTTGCCTTCTGTGTCTGGGTGTATCACTGCTGCCCACGTGAGACAACAGCAGTGGATAATAGTCAGTGGACGGTACAAGGCTTGGTAGTCTCTTGGTGACATCCCTGATATGATCCCTCCGAATGCAGCAGACCTCTCTAGAGAGTGCCTCAGGTCAGCAGATGGGTGCCTGCATACCTCTCAGAAGAGAGTCGCCTACTACTGTCACCCGTTACCTTTTCTTAGTTGTCCCTGTTGTTACACAGGGAGCAGATCAGGCTGCCTCACTCAGCTCCAGCATCCCTCCTGATGTGATGGGTCTTTCCTCTTCAGTCTGCAGAGTGGTGAAGCCATTCTGCAAGGGCACCTCAGGCTTCGAGGGAAGTCTCTTTCTCCTGCTGGTCCTTGCCATTGCAAGCTTCCGTTCTTCTGCATTATTGCCCCCCCTCCCTTCTGTTGCCCTTGTAAATTTTTAGTGTTCCCCAGACTTCAGAAGGATGTGTTTCACTTGTGGAAATCTTGTACAGCTGAGGGTTTCCAAGAAAGATTGACTCTGAACATTTAGAACTTCCCAAGTAGCTTTTAGAAATGGGAAATTCACTTTAGTTTGTTTTCCATTATGGGTATAGGACAAAGAGGAGCCTCCTTTCATGAAAAAAAAAAAAAAATTAGTACAAGAAATACTATTTCTTATAATTTCATGTGGAACCCTGTGTATAGGTCTGGTCAATCATGGTATGGCCTGGTCATGGTCAAGAAAGGTGACTGCAACCTGGAACCAGTGCAGAGAAGAACTAGAAAGGTGATCAAGAGAATGGAGATAAGAAAGGAGATTAAAGGAGCTTGACTTATTTAGTGAAATAAAATGTCTCAGAGAGAATATGACTGCTCTCTGTAAATACATTACAGCCAAGCAAGGAAAATACTCTGTTTCAGTTAAGAACATTGGTAGTCTAAGAACAAATGGGTATAATTTGCCATGAATAAATTTAAACTGAACAACAAAAGGTGGTTTCTCACCTCTAAAACAATGAGGGTCTCAAACAGCCTTCCAAGACTAAGGTACCCAGTTAGTTTTAAGGTTGAGATGGGTCATCTGATGACAGTAATTTTAGGATATTTATTAATACCTTTCTGAATTATTATTCTCACTTCTCTGTCTCCTCTTTTCCCATGCATCTTGCATAACCCTGACGAGCACAAAAGGATCTCCTAGGAGCAGGGCAGACAGGGCCTGAAAAGTATGTTCAGTGCTTGTCACTGTGCTCACAATGTGTCATATGCTGTGGTCTGATGTGTTACAAACACTTTTCACCAGGTTTTCTTTTTTACAAGCAGCAATGCTTCCAGAAGGGAAAGCCCTAGCCAATGAGCGGTCCAATAATACCCTCTGTATAATGTGACTTACAGCATATGCTGCCCAGAATATTTCAACCTCTCCTCTAATCCTGCCACCAGCTTCTTCTCTCTTTTCACATTGCTGATGAGGGGCCTGAATGAAGACAATACCGCAGGATTATGTTTCAAGATGGCAGGAGGCCACAGCTTTAAAGCATGCATCGCATAAAGGGGAAGACAGCCTTCACAGTTGCCATTAATCTCAGCTCTCGATCTCTGTAGGGGAGCCAAAGATATCTTCTTTCCACAAGTATCTGTGCTGTCCATGGCAGGAGTGAAGAGATTCACATTACAGTACCAGCTCCCCATCTCACTGCTGGGATCTGTTGCGTGTTCAGTGTTAATTTTTATTTCCTCAACTTGGCATTTGAGAATAAGAGGCTTCAAGTTCTCTGGAATAGCTGCTGCTGCAAGCAAATGGCAGGCTGCAAATGGCAAAGAGGACTATTCTGCATGTGCAGCTGGTACGCTGGTTAGCTCATGGCCTCGCATCAGCTTCTGCTCCTGTCCAGTTCAGAGTGCCTGCTCTGGTCGCCAGCAGATGGGCCCCCTCAGACATGGTAGCCACAAGCAGCCATAGACAATCTGTGGACCAAAATCAAGTTTCTCACCAGGCAATATTTTCCTGTGTCCTGCCCATCATGCAGACAGCTACTGTATTTTTCTAGACAGAGCCATTTGTACCAATGTCAGACAGATGTTCATCTACACAAATGAAAAGGTGTTGAAGTCCTCCTCCTGCATTTGTCCCTCATGCTGATCCTACTTCATGGTAGGAAAGCTCTTCACAGGAAAAGTTTGGGGTCAGTTGACTCCTATGTCTGCTCTCTCTGTCTTGTCCTTTTAGCCCAGGAGACATTTCTGCCTCCCAAAGGTGAACTTTCAGTGGGAAAACTGCAGGGATCCTAATTCCACAATAAACAAAATATTGGATGTTTCCAGTCACTTGACAGTATTCAGAGAACAGCAGTCCATATATCACTAATAGTAATTCACTGGTCTCTTGGCTTGCTGGACCCTTCTGTGTGTTCCCATAGTTTGAGACATGGAACTAATCATTAGAAGAGTTTCCCAGTTTTTAACATATTGTAGTCATATGTAGGTTATTCAGTGACATGGAAGGAAACATTAGTTCTTTAAGCAATAATATCCTGAACCCTCAGTAACTTATCTGTTGTAACTTGCAGCATTTCTTCCTCTTTGAGATGGCTTAGCCAGCAAGCCCTAGTACAATGAGCAAGACAAAATGGCAGCATGTTTGTGAAGAAGTTACAATATCAGGAGGAAAAAATACCACAATCTGAACTCAGTGAGATTTTAAAAAATATTTTTAGGTTTTAGAGGGCAGTATAGGGTAACATTTGAGAGGAAGCTATCTTGAAAGAAGACTTTTTAAAGTTAACTGTTTGTTCTGAATTAATTTCTTGTTGTTTGTTTAGGGGGGTGACTTAAACCCAGGCAGAAGCAGCACTCATGTTTTAGGCAATGGTCAAACAAGCCACATAGGCGTGTGGGGAGAATTCCGTGGCCCTACCAATTTCCAATGTAAAGTTTAAAACCAGTGAGGGAGCATAACCAAGACAAGGAAGAAAGTTAATATAGCTATAACATATTAAGGTTATAGATTGATTATATAAACCCTTTCTCTGCATAGTTTGTCATTTCTGCATCGTCTTGAAATTTCTTCTGGTATGTGTTACACACAAATAAACGAGCTATCCTCATCTGCCCTTCACCCTAGCCATCTGTCCTCTTTGCTCTTCTCTTTCGTCAAGCTAGTTTCGTATTAAGAACTACAAACAAAGAGAAGTAAAGGAGCTGATTCACAAACTTCTCTGAAATCTGATGCAGATCCCTTGGCAAGCAGCATGGTGGGATGATCTGTGACAGCAAAAATTCATTGTATCACCTATCAGTACTTGAGAGAGCTCCCACTTTCAAAGGCAAATCTGTCAGAAGAATGGCATTGTTTTGAAAGACAAGAGGAAGACCTTCTGCAGAGCTGCTGTGGTGCAGGTGGGATGCAGCCTTCTCTAAATTAGCATGGAGTTTATGGGTGAGACTTACGTCCTTTGCCTTCAGATGTCTGCAGTGCAGATGTCTGCACCTGCACTAGCTTTCTGGATCCCTTACTTGCTGGTGGAATGGCAATGGGCACCTCTAGGGAGTGACTAGCCTACAGGAATATCTACAGGAGGCCTGTTAGGCGTACAGTGCCCCTCCCTCTGCACTGATTGTGAAGGGATTTAAAACAACTCGCTAAATGTAGATGTTTGTATAGCTGTTGGGTGAGATGAATCCAACCCTTAGGGTCCATCAGCATTGCTAGAGGAGCACTGAGGTCAAGCATGGTGACTGCTTGGCTGCTCCCCAACCTTGCAGCAGGTTGCAGCCTCGCTGCAGTAAGGTACGTGTAGGAAGGGCTGAGCTTCAGCCAGTTCTGAGTAGTCTGGGTTGAGCTGGGAAGATGGGGCAGAGGAGAGCGTGAGTCCACACTGTGTGCTGAATGTGCATGTGATCCCTCTCATGGCATGTTCTGGAGCTTAGGCTGAGCAGAGACTCGGTGCCATGCTTAGCAGGTGGACCTGGCTGTCCTCAATGAGCTTGACTCAGGCTCTGGCCAGTGGGTCTCAGTCAAATTTCATTCCACCTAGGTAAACAGGAAATAAACGGAGCTACAATTTCTCTTCTTATAGGTCTCTGAGAATCTAATTTAACAAAGTATTTAAGCATGTGCATAAGGCTGTCCCTTTTGCACAAAGCCACTCAAGTGTGTGCAGGCAGCTTGCTAAAATCTGTCAAATGAAGCACTGGTGGAAACACTTTCCTGACAAAGAGAAATGCCTAATTTGAGGCATTCAGCAATTAAATAATTGTAATAAAAAAATCCCACCATATGAGAAGGTAGCAGTGAAAGAAGGTAATACAGAATTGTCTGGACATGTTTATACGGGCTATATATTGTGTGTTGTTATTGTAGTTCTTCTGCAATATAAACTAGCAATTAACAATTAAATTCCCATTATGGGATCATGTTGGTAATCGAGATAAACTGTAAGTGTGTAACTGTTTTAAACCTTTCTTTTAACTAACTCAAATACTGTAGTACTTATATAACTTAGAGATAATATCCCCATTAGTAGAGTTTATGACTCAATAAACAGCTCCCACAAGTTCATAAAAGCCAAAACCATAAACACCATGACTATTAATGCAATAGAAATTCTGTGCCTCCCTCTTTTCTTGGTGGTCTAGATAGAGCAAAGGGAAATGCTATCTCAGAAAAAAAACATTTATTCTGGCTACATAAATATAAATTAATTGTTTTAAAACCCATCTGGAAATTTCCTCTCCTCCCCATGTCCCAGGTGGTCTGGCAACAGTGATGCATTCTGCTTTTGTCTGCAGGCAAGAGCAAGAACTCCCATTTGAAATCATTTACATGAAAGAATTGTATACAAAAGTGCTGGTGGTATCCTCACGCTGCCTCTCCCTTCTGGAGAAATGGGAACAAAATCTTCTCTAGAGTTGGATTTCAGTGTACTTTTCTATTATTATTATTATTATTTTTAAAGGAAAAACCTCATCAAAGTGCCTGGACTTCACAGTTTTTGAACCTCTCTGCTGCTGGCATTTTTTCCCCATTTTGACAGCTAAATGAATTTTAGTGAAGACCGTATGGTTGCCTGGAGGTTAATACAAGCAGAGCTTTTGTAGCTCAAGCCTCTTCCCATTTGGAGCTGAGGGAAGTGATTAATTAAGCCATTTGCAACAAAAAAATGAACCCTTTCCTTTGTCCGAAAGAGCTTTATTTTGCAGTGTGGTAGGGCGCTGTTCTGCTTAGCAAATCATTGTGCAATGAACCACCTCTATCTGGTCTCTTACTTTGCTGCTGAAGGACATTTCTTCCTGTGTTGTTAAAATCACGTTTTTTGAGTTCATTGAAATGCAAGAAGTTTTTGTCATCGCTAGCCAGCTGGGTTCAAATGCATGTGAAAAGCTGGAGGTACACAACAGAGCCACTGCTCTTGCCCTCCCTCTCCCAGCAGGTAACTCATCCTGGGACAAAACACACAGTTTTCATTTGTTTTGATGTTGCATCATGTTTTCTGTTTTTGCCACCTTTGTGTGGGAGTTTGTTTCCAGAGTAAGCATCTCAAGTGGCTGTTGGGATTCGAGTCTACACCTCACTGCTGACGGCTTCCTGACCTTTACACCTACGAGGAAGTTTGGACTTTAGGACCCCAGGGTGGCTCATTTACACAAAAGGCAGAAACTCAGACATTTTGTTCTGCGGAAGGTGGTAAGTAGTGAGCAAATACCGTCTCTCTTAGGCTTCATGCCATTTGCATTTCACTGGCCTTCCCAGTTTATCCTGAGGTTTTAAGTTTCCATAACAATGGTATCAAACAGGGAGGCACTCCCTCGGGAATGTGCCTGCCCACTTGCTCTCACCCCACACGTAACACTTGCTTGGTCAAGTTTCACGGCCTCGCAGCAGGTTCAGAGATGTCCCTTTTGATTCCCTGTTGGCAACGACATAATGAAGACAAACGAAGACCCGAAGCAAATAAAATATTCAAATTAGAAAGACTCAGCATCTTAATGAAGCAAAATTCCTTTTAGGAGGCAAACAATCACAAAGGACCTGAACTGTCACGGCTGAGGTCCCAATAGTTTCACCATTGATTTCTGTGGGAACAGGGTTTGGCTTTACTTTCTGGGAAAGGGCGATTACTTTTCCGCTTTTCTACCTTTGCACACAAATTCCTGAACTCATCTCAGGGTAGTCCACATCCTTCAGCTGTGGCAGCCAGGTCCTAGGACTGGGTCAGATCCTGGAAGATCCCAGCTCAAAATGCAGTATTGCAGGTATGCAGGTATGGGAGGTCTGTGAGGGATGCACTTAACTCCTTAACCAGTGGTAGTTTGGTACAGACTCCAAAGGAGGTAAAGGCCTAAGCCGTAACCAGGCCAAGAATTTCTCCAGTTCCAGTCTGGTCTCTGAAAACCCACAAAGGGGCAGAATGACACAGTGAGCATCGATGCATATGACCTTGGAACACTGATCATGCAATTAACACATGAATAGCAGGTGGCTTTTCCAAGACTCATTTATCAGGGAACAAAGAAAGTTGTGGGTATCAGAGTCTCATGCATACCTTTTCCATCACATGTAATTTGACTACAAGCCAACTACTTTATTCCATAAATATGACAGCCTAAGTGAGCCTTCTTTGAGCCTAGCTGTATGGTGATGATCTCCCCATGAGCTGGGGTGCCTCTCAAGTTTGCACCTTGAGGCAGAGAGACATTTCACCAATGGCAGATCTTTGGTAAGCAACTGATATCAGACATAACCTTGTATTATGGTAAGTTTGATTTGTATCTTGGTAACTTTTACTCTGCCTCGATAGTTTTGAATCATTGTTCAAATGATTGTGCAGTACTGTAACAGAGTGAACCTTGCCATCAAACTTTGTTAAGTCGCACTTTTACAGCATCATATTTCAATAAAATGACTTTTGCTGATATCTTTGACAGTGGTTCTTTAAGTGATCTAAATCGCCCATTTGTGATGGGGTTGCACCACCTCCTCCGTGGCCGCAGCATTAGCAGCTCTGGCTCCCGGCACCTGCTGGGACGGAGAGCGAGGAGGAGCCATGCTGCAGCTCCTAGCAAGACAAGAGGCTGGATCGAAGCCTCATGCAGACAGGAAAGACGGATGGTGACTCCAGTGCAAGCTCCAGCCTGTGAGTAGGGAGGTTTTGCAAGTAATGCTAGCAAGTAATGCTAGCAAGAGTGCACAGGGATGGGAAAAGGAGTAATTCCTAGGTATGAGATAATGTTTCTGATGCCATGTAAGTATGTTGATGAACAGTACAGGATTTGAGATTCTGCATCACAGAAAAATGTCTGTAATATTGTCTGCCTGATCTATTATATCTCTATCACCCTGTGTCAACAGAGGGGATTGATGGAGTAACAGAGAAATTTTCATAAGAAACTCTCGTAAGAAGAGAATTAATGACTTTTCATTATCCTAAAGCACACCTTAATCTAAGTGTGTTGTTGGGCTGTTGCTTGAATTACAGAGAAGAAAACTGGACTTCTCAGGCTTTGGCTGCATTCTATGCAGTTATGAAATGCTCCAAAGCCTCCTGAGAAGTTCCTGGTCATTTAGAGAGAGTGGGATCGGGCCCTTCTCTCAGGTTAGAAACTTGTCATTTGAAGTCTGCGGGTGACTGTGGGTTTCTTGGGTTGCCCAAGTCCCTGCAATGGGGGGCTGTTTTCCCAAAGCAGGCCCAGCAATTGCAGGATTGCCTCCTCACCAAGGAGAGTTTTCAGCTTTTTGATCGTTCTTTTCCCTCCTGGATTGCTCTGCTCAGTTGCACAAACCTACCACTTTCCCTGGGTAAAAAGCAATGCTCCCCTGCTCGTGGATCAGTGTGATTGCATAGTCTTCCTCCTGCTTCATCAGCTAAGGCTTTTGGATACTCTTGAGTCTGTTTAGCCCTGCCCTGCAAAGCCCCTGGTTGAGTTTGTCCTACTGATGGAGAGCTATAGGAAGAATGAATGGCATGAGTATTAACACCCTACAAGCAGGAGGAAGAGCTGTACAGCTAATGCGTGGATGTTGATGAACACTTCCCTCCTCTCACATGCTTTTAATAAAAATGTCCCATTGGTGGCATTTGAGACATCTCTGCCTCAGTGTGCCAAAGGCATCTCATATTGCAAGAGGTAAACCTTAAATCACAGTGTGAGATACAATTTTTTTAATTTAATATTGCTAATTTAATCCATGTTAGTGATGTTGAGCATGCATCAGCTAAGGAAAGCAATCAGTTGGCCACCTCTGGGGAGCATTTTCAGAGTATTTTCAGGTCCCAAAGGTGGAACCCAAGTTTATGAAACAGGATGTTTCCAGCACAGGTGAATGGAAATTGTTCTCGGGGTGATATCGTATAATGTTGCATTTATCTCAGGAGTACAACTAATACATAATGTACCAGTGCAAATAGATTTTACAGTGTGATGTCATAGCAGCCTTTCATCTGTGTGCCTAAATATTCAAACCAGAATAGCATCCTTGAGGGAAATGGTTACTGTCCTTCTGGAAGATAATAATGCAGGATTCAGCATAAAAAGGTGGCCTTGTGCAGTAGACTGGACTACATCAGTTAAAACAATGGTGGTAATGTAAACAAAAGATAAGTGGGTTTATTAGGATAGTAATGGGACTGTCGCCTCTTCCCTCCCCCTGTTTGTACCACTCACTGTATCTGCTCTGGGTAATAGAGTGGAGAGAAAATACAGACCTCTGAGTCTGCCAGGAAAGAAAGGGTGGGTTGCACCAGGGCATGTTGTTTCCGAGAGTCAGGCCATTTTAGGAAGGATAAGCAAGAATCACTGGGAAAGACTTGCTGCACAAAGATTATTATATTTAGGTGAGTGAACCTTGCTTTGCCCACTGGGAACTCATGGCTTGTTTGAAGAAAACCAACGTGTCAGATGGCTGAAAGTGACTTGTTAAACAACATATGCTAAAATCATTCTATTGTTGTAGTGAGGAGGATCAGGAAGGGAAGGAGAAAGAGATAATCAACATTTATTTTCTTTTAACAATACTGAAAATAAGCTTTTTTTATTTTCAGGGCCAGCTTCTGAGGTTGCTATGCTCCCTGAACCTCTGTTCATGGCCATTGGTATTCCTCATCCAGAGTAGCCTTCCACGTAAGGTGAAAGGCAGGGTTATGAGTTGGGTACTGGCCGGTGTGACCAAGGAAGGCTGTGTCTCTGCCAGGCTGCACTTTCCATTTAAGTGGTAAAGATTTCAATCTGTATTTTTTTCAGTTGAAAGTGTGATGCTGTAATGTTGGACTGGTGGGAACACTGCTGCACACAGTTGCTAGGGAAACATCTTCAAGTTCATTTTCCTTTGAGTTTTGCCATTCAACTCACAGCATGGCCGTAATTGTTCTTTTAAAAGTGGGACCTGTGAGCCATGAAGGGGTGCCAGTCACTGATGTAAGAGCTGGCATTGACCAAATGCTGTGGCTTGGATCTCACCAAGGGTCTTAGGGTCAGCAGAGAGGTTTCTGCAGGTGCTGGAGGAGGGTGGAAAGCAAAACAGCATCAACATGGATTTGAATAATGTGTTGAGAAACCCCTTCAATTATACCTTCAGCAATGATTCAAGTTCAAGCTTATATGCTTGAGATGTTTTGCTAGACTTTGTGTTTACATTTAAGTAGCCTTTTCTTCTGGCAGTGCTGGCCCTTGTTTTGTTAATGAGTCTGCCAGCTATGTATTGGTAGGCTCTGTAATGGAAGAAAATATAACAGGACTTATTGACACAATACTCAAAACTGATCAGTGAAATTACAAGCCTTTTTCTATTATTCAACCTTGAACATCATTAAAATCATCCCTCACCAGCATGCCACAGAGGCAGTGATGGAAGTTGTACACACTAACCCCTGTGGAAGAAGAGGCCTCTCAAAATAGGCGTCTCACAAACATTTGCATGTCTAAACTCTCCCTTGAAGTGATAATTAGGCACAAAATCACCCACCCCTCAGTAGGGACTGAGCTGGGGACTAGTTTTCTGTTGGACAATTCTAGGAATTACTCTGTGACCAGAGGCAAAGCAGATTTTTGGAAAAACAGTTGCAGTTTTGTCATTATCTCTCTGTAATGCCTGTATGTCAGCAAAATTGTGTGTGCAGCCTTGTCTCATTGCACAGACACAGTGGGAGTTGGCTTTTGATCCAGAGGTACTACCTGTGAAGTAGATCAGACAAAAGTTGGGAAGGGGTCCCGACAAGTGAGATGAAGTGGCACATCCAAGATTAGCACAGCAGACCTGAGGAAAAATCCTGACCATCCAAACTCCTAAACAGCACCTTCTCCAGTGGACTTCATCTTTCCCTTTTTCTTTTTGGGTCTACAGCCCAGGTAACGTCTTCAGAGGATGGCTGCTTTTGTCCATAACTTGCCAGCTGAACCAGGATGGGGTCTTCTGTGGGTTTTGCCTTCCTGGGGTCCCAGTGTCCTGTGCTGGGTGACGATTTGCATCACGCAGAGAGGGGGACACAAGGGAGGCCCCCACAGCCCCCGGGGCCGTGCAGGTGGGTGACCACCTCCAGGACACGAGCTGCTCCCAGCAGGCTTGACCACTTCTGCTCCTGCCCTCGGTCTCCTTCACAGCCACAGGCTGCCAAGCACAAGGAAGCTTTTTTGGAGTGAGATGGTATCCTGGGCGTCAGGAGAGAAGAGGAATGATCCTGCACCAGCTCCCTCATCCCTGTCCCCTGCTTTGACAGAAAGTTGGGTCAGTGTTGTTTTTGTTTCTGCTGCTTTCTCCCTTGCCAGAGAAATCATTGTGACTAACTCCTCATCATACGTGTTTGACAGTGTTTCTGGGATCAGGTCCTTCTCCTGAAAACAAAAATAATCCCTCTTGCCTCCCCTCCCAGCTATCCCTTAACATACATAAGTGTTCAAGGAAGCCAGGAATATATTTTAATTCAGATCATTATTAATAGGTTCAGGAGCTATGAGTTTTCCCCTCTTCATTCAAAATGAATTATATTTTGGAGAAAAATATATCCATCTTAGAAAGTTTTAATCCAAAGGGACACCTCTTAATTAAATTAACCAGTGAAAAGGAAATACTTGTAATAAGGGTGCAAGATAAATAGTTGTACCCTGCGCATTCTAATTTATCACAGCCTTAAAAGAGTGCATAAGGTTTGTTTTTCTTTACTGAAATGTGACACATTCAGATATCATTCTCATTTATAAATTAGTGTATGCCACATGGGATACCCCCCTATGGGTTAAGGGTATTGGCCTGTGAGTGATATACTGCAGCTGAGAGAGCTGTGAAGTGAAGATGAGTAGCCCTGAAACGCAAGCCCTAAATTTAACATTACCCAGAGGCAAACACAGCCCTGAACTGACTCAAGGGGTGGAGGCAAGGCTGCACAGCCCTGATGTATTACCATGTGGGAATGCGCAGTGTGGTGGTGCTGCTAATTTTGAGGGAGAGAGGTGAAAGCACTCACACTCCCTCCATTAATCTGCATTTGTTTACCTAGGTGGTACCATGATGATACCCGTGGAAGCCCAGGGTAGGTGAAATATTTAAGCGTGAGCCTATTTTTAAAGCACCTGATAGGTTGCATTAATTTCACAGACAGTGCTTTCATATTTGTAATTATGTTCACAATTAAATAGTTGTTGTCTTTATTGCTATAGGTAGCTTCTACCTCTTTAGGTTTTATTTGGTGTTTTTTTGAAATAAGACACAATTCCTGTACACATACCTTTGTTTATGCATTCACCTTCTCTAATGTCTGCATGAATGCTCATGCAGTGTTATGCACACACATGCACGTACACACACTCAGGTGTAAAAGACAGATAAGTCAAATATAGGCTTGCATATTTTTACCCTACGTTATACATTTGACTACATTTTAAAAGTATGCAAATTTCCACTTTGTAAAACTGGGGGTAATCAAGCTGAAGGAAAATATGCTAAAACATCAACAAATATGGGCAATTATTCCAGGAAAAGAGTGTGAACAGGGAAAACTGTACCAATAGAACTGAAATTACAGAGGCAAAAAAATGCTAGTGCATTTCCCGGTGTAAGAGGTCTCTAATTGTGAACTCAGATCACACCATTAATTGCAGATGCCAAACTATATGGCAACTTCCGGATGTTCAATTGATGCCTTATATTATGTTTGACCCACAAGAGACTATAGGAGCAAAATTGTGAATACAA
Organism: Pandion haliaetus; assembly: GCA_013401275.1. NCBI lineage: Eukaryota > Metazoa > Chordata > Aves > Accipitriformes > Pandionidae > Pandion > Pandion haliaetus. The sequence goes on from VYZV01023987.1 coordinate 24,375, forward strand.
AAATTGAGTTTATCATAGACTCATTTAGGTTGGAAAAGACCTTTAAGATCATGGAGTTCAACCATTAACCTAGCACTGCCAAGTCCACCATTAAACCATGTCCCTAAGTGCCACGTCTACACATCTTTTAAATGCCTCCAGGGACTCAACCACTTCCCTGGGCAGCCTGTTCCAATGCTTGACAACCCTTTTGGCAAAGAAATATTTCCTAATATCCAATCTAAACCTCCCCTGGCACAACTTGAGGCCATTTCCTCTTGTCCTACCGCTTGTTACTTGCAAGAAGAGACCGACCCCTGCCTCACTACAACCTCCTCTCAGGTAGTTGTAGAGAGCGATAAGGTCTCCCCTTGGCCTCCTTTTCTCCAGGCTAAACAAGCCCTGTTCCCTCAGTTATGGGGGAAAGAAATTGGCAGTGCATTTTGGAGTGCAACAACTAAATCAACACTTTATTCAAGGAACAAGGGCAACTTTCCAAATATTTTAATTGTGGGCACACTTTGGCCCAGTTTGTGGAAGAAGTTATGCTTTTAACAGGGAAACTAGCACAGATAACAGAACTTGTCTACAGGGAATATTTGTTGTCCTTCTAATTATTGATAAAACCTCACATTTGAACCTTTTATTCCAGACATATTAACTATAGTGAGAAATAATTCAAGAATGAACTCAAGATCTGCAAACTAATGTGCTGGCCTTCTATACCAGGCAAGGTATTGAAAATTATATCACAGATTAGAATTGATAGACATGGATGGATCCCATGTGTGTGAGATAGATGGTGAAAGGAAAGAAATGTTGCTTCTGTGGGGGAGAGTCAGCCTTCGCAAATCTGTTGGCAGTCTTTGCGGAGGTCAGTACATTTGTGACTTAAGTAAGGCATCACTGTTAAAGCGTATCCAGCTTTCCAAAAATGGTATTTTGCCCCAGGCACATTGGAAAGCCAAGCTGCAGAGGGAGGAAGGCCCAAGTCCTCTCGCGGAGTTGCTCTAGTCAAGAAAACAGTGTAGATGTATGTGGTATACTCCAATGTATTAATCAAAGATCTGGAAGAGGGGACAAATAGCGAGTTAACCATATTTGAAGATGATACAGAGCTATTCAGAAGAGCCAACAGCAAACAGTTGCAGGAGGATCTCACACTGCTGAGTGTCTGGGAGATAAAATGTCAGCAGAAAGCCAGCGCTGGTAAAGGCAAACTAATGAAACAGAGGGGAAGTAACAAAATGACCATTGCTTAGCCAACAGTTGGCTCTCAGCAAGCTGCTGCCTTTTAGAAAGAATTTTGAAATAATGATGGAAAATTCTCTGAAAGCATGGTTCTGATACCCCGCAATGGAGGAAAAAAATAAGCAATTAAGTACTAGATACTACCAGGAAAGGAAGTTGTCACATGAATTGTAAGTCCAAGCCATGCCATGCTTCAACCCCTCCTAAAATGGATATAGGAGAGCCAGAGGTAGAGGGAGAAGAAAACCAAGAATGAGGAGGGCTATGACCAAGCTTGCACAAGAGGAGTGATGAAACAGCTTATGAAAAAAGCCCTATTCAGGGGAAAAGCCTATTCAGTGTTTCTTGTAATGTAAGAACTAAGAGTCTTCCAAGGACATGGTCAGGTTTAAAAAGAGGGCAAGGAAGTATTAATTTCACATGCAGCATAGCTGCCTCATGCCTGTGTCTTTGGCACAGGAAGCTGCAAAGGCCAAGAGGGTACAAGGGCTCAAAAGGGATTAGACAAATTTGGAGAGGACCAGGCTGTTGGTGACTGACAAACGCAGTGGTCCAGCTGCAGCTCCAGCTCAGGAAGCCCTGTGACCACTGAGAACTGGGAGCACAGCAGGGACACCAGTAAAGGCCTCTGGGCACTGGTCCTGTTTCCTCTCTGCTTTGCTCTGAGCATCTGCTACTGGCCACTGTTGGAGGCAGGATATGGGGTTGGACTGACCCTTGGTCTGCCCTCGCAGAGCAGTTCTTATGTGCCTTTGTCTCACTGAGAAATACAGATGTGCTGTGCTGACATCTAAATAAAATAAAATAATCTTACTCTAAATAAATTGAATGTTCTCCTTGAACTAAAAAAAACCCAAAACAAAACAACAAAAAAACCCAAAATAAAACCAAGATAAAGTTTATATTGGGAAATGTGCATTTTTTTTCTTCCTGGATAATTCAAAAACAGCTGTAGGGGTTTTATTCAGGCTCCCCCCACTCCAAAGTTCACTTTTAGGTTGAGACAAATGTTTTCAGTGCCAAAGAAGACATTTGAAGAAGGCTGTAAATGAGAGAAAACAGAGTTAAGATGCAAATTTGTTTTTGCTGCAACCTTAACCAGTAATGTCATGATTTATGGTAGTTTTGCTAACATTTGCTTATCTTCAAGGAGAGAATGGCTCTCATTTAGCAGAAGCTGTGTTTTACCAGGAGGATAAACAACAGTCTTACTGACTAATCAGGATTTCCCAATGTCATCTCATGAAGATTTTAGGAAAAATGTCCTCAGAATAATGCTCTTGATACTAGGGCTGAGAGATCTGAAAGAGAGCATTAGACCTGATAGCGCTTAGCAGCTGCTGGGACAGGCCCTGTGCATGTCACAGAACCTAACGAAATCTGGAATTAATCTTGGTGGCAGGCGCAGTGGGGGATTTTGCCTTTAGTAAAGACAGGATTGCCCAACACTTCCCATTATAAGCTCTTGCTTATGCTTTCTCATAACATTGGCAAACTTTAGCTCTTCAGGCTAGAATTATGCACATCAGATATCTTCCCCTAGCTTACAGTTTGGGGAAAATGTCAATGCAAATGGAAACTTCTGAGGAGGAGGAGGTAATGGAGACAGAAATGGGGGCTTACAACCCACCTGCCAGCTCATTCCCTTAAAGGTTGTGAAGTCCCTCTGGAGGTGCAGCAAAGACTTGAAACTTGGCAAAGGAGCTGGTGTCAAGAAAGTGTGTTTTCTTGCTGTCACCACAAAAACTAGCTGTCAGTAGTTACGTGATGCTCTGAAGTCCCATTTTTACATGCTCAGAGATGAGCAGAGAGGCTGCTAACATGTCAGCAGTGCTGGGAATGCTCCTATCCCGTTACAATTCCTGTTCAGTGGGCACCATCCTATAGAAGAGGAATTAACCTAAACAATGTTTTGAGGGGTAGGAAGAATCATGCATTCTCAGTTAGGCTCTTCCCCTTGCAGGTGACTAGAAGCTGATTTTATAAGAGTACCAGTGGTGTGACTTCAGGCCCTGCTGCATTAGGGACTGCTGGAACTGAGTGTGCAACCTTAGCAAAACTGGACTTCAAGGACAAGGTCCCAGAACTTCAAGGAGAAGTCCCAGCACCCTCCCGTCTTCCAGGTGGGTCAACCTGGTGCTCCAGTGTTAACACCAGAGGCAAGATTGTGTGTTAGCAGCCATGGTTCTCCCCCTCTGAAGGGGAGATGAGAAATGACCAAGGGTGATAAGTATCAAAAAGCTGTTGATGTGCATTCAGGACTCTGGGAAGGTACGTAGGAAATTTGCGTTTCCTGTTCTGCCAGAGGCACATTTGATGAAACTACCATAATACATATGTGCAGAAGGTTCGAATGAAGGGACATTATATGTTAAATTAACTGTATTGCAGGAGCATTAAAGAAAACAAGAACAGGAGAAACTCTTCAATCCATGAGAGGATTTGTGTGATGCCTCAGAAAAATAGATCTTCTTGTTAGCAGGAGGCCTATCATTCTTGCAGGGTCATTGGAAGACACTCGGGGCCTTTTGCACTCTGCATGTGCAGTGTAAAATAGCTTTGCATTTGCTTGATCTTTTTCATTATTTTATACAACCTTGAGGAAAGAAAAGCAAGCATCTAATTTGTGATTTATGGCTTGATATTTACTTGCCATATCCGGGTGCGAGACCTAGTCCAAGAAACAAAAAGAGACTGTGAGCCCAGAACAAAAGCTACACGCTTAAGGACTAAATGTATTTTTCTTGGAGCGCTGTCACCACTAGCTCTGCTTGGAAAGCCGACTGCCTGCTCCCCCTGTGAGGGTTTCCAAGCTCATGTGCTTCCACGTTGAAGTCTCACTCCCTCTCAATGCTCTTCGCACTTGGCTCAGTGGACCTTAACCCCCATCCTCACTGCTCCTTGTGGAGGAGACTCCTGCACCCCACGGCTGGGCTGAGAAAACCCCTCTTTAATAAATTAACACAGTATGATGGGATGCAGGAGCATCTGGTGCTCCCAGTTCTGATTTATTTCTGCAGCAACACACAAAACATTGAGTGATAAATTATTGAAAGTCAATGGGCCCTTGGAGAACAGGGCCATGATGAATAGTGAGCAGTTGGCATCCCACATAACCATGTGTCCCAGAGGGCTACCTACGGAGACGGTAAGGGGAAAGAAAAGACCAAAGCCTCTGAAGGATACAGCTGTTAGGAATGTCTTCCTTTCAATGAGAGATTACTTTGATTTTTAACGCCTTATTTGAGCAATGGGAAATGGGATTAGTAGTCTGGGAGGCTGGAATAGGCAGTAGTAGGCTGGGAATAAATAGTAACCACTAAACTCACTTTCACCTGCAGCCTGGTCTGATACAGGATGACAATGAAGCTGAATATTGATTTACCCTAAATGAATTTTTCATTAAAGATGCCAGGGGCTCCCTTAAAAGATGTTGCAGATACCAGCGCTGTCTTTTGCAATTTCCAAAGCAGGGAAATTCACAGTCTGTGCCTCACCAGTAAAGAAGCCACAATGTGCTTGTTTGGTATGGAAATCAGAATTATTTTTGAGTCAGTGTTTAAAGATACTGGAACAAAGGCCAGATAGTGTAAACACTTCCCGATTGCACTGGTTGTGTAGGACTTCCACAAGGAGCAGTGGAGAAACCACTGAGAAATACCTTTCCTTAATGATCCTGGAGCTTGCAGTCATGGGGAAAAAATCTCCAGGCAAGGGGATGTGGTGACTGGGATCAGTGCAGGGGACTGCTGGCTGGGGGTGCTGGGTGGCGCTGGGTCAGGTAATCACTCCCTGTGCCTCCGTCCCATAACTTGGGAGCTGGGTGCAGAAAATTCACCGTCAGTCATGAAAGACCAGCTGGCAGGTTTGTTGTACATCAGATTGTTACAGCAGCCTTTTCCAAGCCTGTATGTATCATGAGCTTCACTACATCCTCTGAAGCAAAATATGCCCTTATCTTGCATACATGGGTGTGAGAGTTAAAATGAGCCCTGTGCCCAGCAGTGAAAAAATTGAACCAGAATGACAATAGGAGATGGTAGTGCTCTGGGCTCCGACTAACCCTGCCTGACTCTAGCTTTTACTGCTGGATTTCCCTTCAGGAGGGCATGCAGGTACCTGTGCATGTACATCTAGAGCATCCTTGTGCAAGCACTTTGAAAATCTTGAGCTGGTGCTTCAGCCTGTCATGCTTTTTATTTATGTGTATTACAGCTGGCAGCCAGGGTATACCCCACAGTGTTATTTGGGAGCACTCTCTTTTGCAAAGATTGTATCTATCTGGCACTTAGTGATAACTTCACTTTGGCTCCAAATTTTTTATTTCAGTTGCCACAGAAGCCATCAAATTTTACATCTTCTGGCTGCTTCTCCTTCAGACAGCTCTGTTTTCAGATACTTGAGTTCGGGGGAGTTGTTCACATGCATATCTACCTCAATGAGAAAAAAGTCAGTACAACATTTTCATGTTTGTTTTCTCTTGTTTGCATCTGTCTTCTTCTTCTACTAGAATGGGTATTTGTATTTATTAGTTATTATTCAGTAACTGGGGAATTTCTTACTGGTAGTGTTTTTTCTGCTTTGCTTTTGGCTGAACTACATGTTTTGGAAGTCCGTAAAAATTGCTAGTTAGATGATTCTCATAAACCGCTATGAGTTATTCTAAACAGAAAGGCAGAAACACCAAAACACCAGTGTAATTTACAATTGCTCATTGGAAACCTCCATGCGGGTTTTTGTGGTAACCATGAATTGCTCAATGGGCTGGTTGAGCTGTTTATTTTAAAACGTTGTGGGCAGTTGCAAAACTGCAGGTGTGGAGCGGGACAGGCGCCCTCAGGGTGGAGGGGTGCGCAGGGAGCAGGTCACGTACACCCCGTGTTCATCAGCGGCAGCTCCGGCTTTCCCTGCCCAGCCCAGGCTGCGATGACATGTTTGCTGATGAAATCTAACTTTGTGCTAACTTGAGAGTCACTGGGTATGGCGTGGAGTCTGGAGAAGACGTACTACTTCGTCTCCGGATGGCTGCCCAGCCCAGGCTGGCATCTGGGTTGGCAGGGGTCGGTTCAGGCTGCCTCCAGTGTTTCAGACTTTATCCACTTCTATTTACACCCTTAGCACTATCTAATTGCAGCTATCACAAGGCAATGGCTGCTGAGTTGCCCCTATGAAGGCACTTAACACAGCCATGTCAGGATATTTTGGTGCCCATTTAGAACCTTCCTCGTTGCCTCTTACTCTCCCTAACTCTCTGAATTTCCAGACTCTCTTTCTTCTGCAGTGACATTGGCGCAGGTTGTCCATACTGTCTCACCTCCCTTCCCCTCCATCCTTGCTGCCAGCCTGTGTTTAAAGCTCCAGCAAAGAGACCAGGGTCTGAAGGGATGTTAGACAACAACCTGCTCTATTTGCCAGGCCTCTGAATGCACCCAGCAGCACAGACTCTGCCTCCTGAGCTGGGAGACAGCATTGGGGTACAGCGGGTACCTACTTTGCTCACACTGGACTTTTTGGTTTTTCTGTAGCTAAACCAATGGTTTTCATCAGTACACTGCATAAAAGAAAAACACAGCACAGGTATGTCATTTAAAGTACCTTAATTAGCATAAGTTCACCACTGATGATATCAGCAATGTCCTTCTTAGAGCATGAAAACAAAATGTATTCTTTTTAATGGAGCTTTTTTCCCCCCTCTGCTTCTCATATGAACAGGGGCTTATTATCACCATTTCCACTCCTATATTCTATATGTGACTCCACATCAAATCCTGAGTTATTTCATCTCTCGCCTGGCAGGCTCAGTTTAACATATCAAAATCAGCCTGACTTACATCTGCTTTGCAGATCATCACTGGCATACTTTTAAAATTGTTATATGTCTATAGTGATGCCTTCCTCCCCGCCCCCATTCTCCGGTAATGTCAAGATTTATTGAATCTGAAGGTCCAGTTGTGACCTTGGCTCCCACTCGCTAAATCTGGACCTCTGGGGTTTATAAATCTTTGTGCACTGTTCAATTTATAGAAGTGAACATCTGCTTATCATACAATATTTAAGTTGCAGGTGTATTCTACCAGTAAAATAAACACATGAGTTCATGATTGCCTAGGCTATAGGACTTTAGACAGATGTTGAAGAGATGGCGATGGTTTCGCCTGTCAGGAGACCCCTCAGCAGGAGCACTCACCATTGGCAGAGCTGCTGGATGGCGAGGTGGCTCTCGGGGCTCTGCATCACCCAGAAGTCAAGGCAGCATAGCTTTACCCGAAAACCTCAGCCTAATCATTTTGCTGTGTGGAAAGCAATGTCTGGCTGAGATGCATGCAAATCACGTAAGGAAAAAAAAAATCTTCCTGCTTCTCCTACGTCTGATGGGAAAGACATCAGCCCATGTAATGACGATTAGCTTTCTGCACAACCTGGGGAAAGAGAGGCAGAGCGGTGACTCTGTTTCTTCACTCACATGGTGAAAAATACGGTGCACAAGAGAACACAATCTCAGAGTGTGCATGGAGAGGGAGAGACCTACGAACACCTGAATGTGATGAGAAAGACTGAAGAGTCCTGCTCCACAGTGTAAGGAAAGCATTACTGACCACAAATCATTGGAAAGAGAAAACAAAAGGAGCAGAAAGTATGCACTGTGATTGCAAAGGAGGAAAGAAGAGGTGACCAAGCAAATACAATCAGACAGTGATGACTAAGCTGGGAAACAGAAAGGCAGCACAAAACTGAGATGACCAGGACAGAGGATTTTTGACAACTGAGGAAGCCAGGAGAGACAGCAGTTTCACTAACAAAAGGAGGAGACAAAATGAATGCCTAAAATGACTGAAAATCTTCCTTGTTTGGAAGGAGAAAGTAGAACTTTTAATACTGCTTAGATTTTAAGGCAATCTCACACCAAAGCTCCTGAGTCCAAGCAAGCATCCCGGCTAGATCCTAACTCCTTGTTGGGAGCTTATCCTCTTCCCCGTCTCCTTGCCCTCTGGGAAGGCAGTGTGGCCATGGGGGCCAGCTGGGAGCTGTGGTGTGTCCTGGACCTCCTTGGGTGTGTGGCCTGATGCCCCACAGAGATGAAGGAGGCTGATAGAACTATTTGGGACAGTGGGATCACTCCACCGAGCTCCTCTGCTCTCCCTATGGCTTAGGGCCAGTCACACCATACACAGAAGTACCACTCCAAGCAGTGCCTGGAGAGTAACTCAGTTCAGAGCTGTGATGAGTATGCACAGAGGCTGAGGCAGCATTTCTGGTTGTCCTCCATCCCCGTGGCTGGCAGGGGCAGAGCCTTTCTCCTGGCTTTGCCTAGGAGATTCCTTGTAAAGGGCTTTGGTCTAGCACCAGATGAAGTGTCAATTGCAAGCAGGCAGCAAAAGTGCCTTTGGGCATGAGGCATTTAAAAAAGCATATCTTCATTTAAAAAAGCGCTTATACTCCCTTTTTGGGATAAAGAGCCTCTCTGCAAGAAGGCCAGCTCCCACATTGGAGCATGGGGCTTTCTTCTCCCAGCTGGCAGCTGGCTCGGGAGGGAACTGGCTGCGATGGATGCAGCTACACAGCATGTCATGGTGCTGGGCTGAGAAACTGGTTGGGAGTCTCACAAGCCATGTAACTGTGCCAGCAATGGGCTGACCCCCAGCTAGGTAACCCTGTTTTGCAGGAGGAGAAAGGAGGACCACCACTGGAGTATTTCTGAGGCAGAAGACTGGACTCTATTCTGCCCAGGCATGTGGCTGGCTGCTCTGCTTCTCCCTGCTCACTGCTCTCTCGATGCTCCAGGGTGTACAAGCGGCCATGGGGCAGTCCATGACACTGCTGGAGCTACTTTGCACAGTCTTGCACTGAAAATGTGGATTCACTAATTGGAAGGGTTGGACATGACATGAAGAGCTGCAGTGGCACAGGATGTATTTTTACCTTGCTTTTTTTCCTGCATGTCCCTGTGGAAGGCAGAGCCCTGCAGCTAGAGATGGTCTCATAAAGCTGTTGCACGCATTCTGGAGGGTGACCAGCTCAGTTCATTAAGTTGCCCATGAAGGAGGGCAGGAGGGCATCTAGTTAACATAACAAAGCACCTGAAGAAAAAAAGATTGTGAAATGTTTTAGCTCTACTTCTATCAAAACATCTATTAATATATTTCAAGACCTTCCATAGTTGTTTTCTCCTGCCTCCAGGCTAGTCTAACCCCAGCCATAATTTAGCATGAGGCATGAATATCTTCACTTATTTTACCCATAAAAGAAGAAAATTGGGAATTTGTTCAGACTGCCAGGAATCTGGAATTTGTTGATGAATGGACATTTGGCTGAACATAGTGAATTCCCAGCTAATTGAAAGCAGATAACGAAAGTAATGCATTTACCTTGAAAAACATAATTTTCTTAATAAATAATTGAAATGGCAATCTTCTGACAGATGAAATAAGAAAAAAATACTAAATAAATTCAGGAATAATTCCTGTCCTATATATTATAGCATACTTAACAGTCATACCTTATGAGGAGATTAAAAACTATAAATCTTTTTTTCAGCATAGTCCCAGAGAGTACTTTGGTCTAGAAAGTGCAAGGGCCGTCCTGTTCAGGGGAATGTGGTTTCAGTCATCATCAGCCCATGTTTTGTCTCCAAATATCATACCTAGGGAGAAGAATGCAGAAGCCGGGGGAAGAAACCAACCTTGGAAAAACATAGGGTGTAACCAGTGTGATCACAAACAATTGAATTCGCATCTTTGTAGATGTTCACCCTTCTCATCTCCTTCCTCTCCATGAGGGTGGGCCCACAAACCTGTTTCACATTGCACTGGTGGGGAACTGTGGCTAGATATTACACTTCAGTCAAGGGGCAATGATTTTCGGCTAAAGGGAGGTTAACAGCTGAAAACATGTTAGCCTGAAACACTTGCAGATGATCTGAGCACACCCTCCATTTTAAGGAAAAAATAGCTAAGGATACAAACAAAAGCATATGGGTCCAAATATCCCGATCTGGGTAGGGTTATGACTTGGAAACCATTCTGGATCTAGAAGCAGGTTCCTCCCATCTTTAGGCAACAGGACAAAATTAAACCGCAGATTTGAACTCCACCAAAGTGTAGAGTTTTCAAAATGCAAAGGTGGATTTTTTTAATAGCTTTAGTTTGGTGGTAATAATTTGTTGTGGGATTGTGGTTTGAGTGGAACAAAATGTTCAGAAAATGACATGAAACCTGACAATTTTTAATCTGTTAAACTGCAAAACTCGGCCATATTAATTGGAAGCGTTATTAATCTGGGTTACGTTTGGAATTACTTTTCAATGAATTTGCAGCAGGTTGTGGTTTTGGACAAAAGCCATGGAAAACTTGGTAGTTTCACAGATTTTTAGTGGGAAAAGGGGAAAACCGTGGTGATTTTGCTTAAGTTGTGATTTAAGACTTTAGACTTGGTCAAACTGATGGGCTGCAACGCCATGTGAACTAAAAGAACATGTCCTGCAAATGGAAACTTTCCCACCGAGTGCAGCAGATCTGTTCAAAGAGGTGGTTCCCATCAGATCAGCTCTTTAGCTGATAAGCAGCAAGAGATGTAGCCAGCTTCTTCATAAAATCAGTGGGCGAGAAGTTCTGCAAGGCCACAAAAGGAGCTGAGGAGTATGAAGAAATGGGATAAATGGTTTTGAACCTCTAACTTCCTTGCTACTAAATGTTTACTAATCTGCAAGATCTATTAGTATGGGGAAATTGCCATACTCTCAAGACAGAGTTAAAAGAACAATTGCTTAAACACTTGAGAGTGACTAAACATGGTGGCTGCAGTAGCCAAGATGTCTTATTTTGTCTGTCTGTAAGAACATCTAGCTGGTAAAAGCAAACAGTAACTTTGGGAATGTTTGAGCACTCTACCGTGTAAAGAAAGATCTTCCTAGTTGTCTCAGTGCTGAAACAGCCTGCTGGATGAAAGTCTTACTGAAAGTGTGTGTCACCACTAACAATCTATTTTCTCAGTTTTTTTAAGGTTAGGATCTGTCTTCTAGACATATCTTCATTGTAACACAACCCATGGGACCTACCTTGGTTTCTTCCCGCTTGAAATTTCCTGATTTCAATGTTTTATGAGACTTTTTTCTTTCCAGGGATTCCTCCAACCTCTAGTAGAAACTCATCAATAACAAGGAGCCTATTGGTGAGTAATTCTGGCAGTTAATTTTTTCCCCTCTGAAAAACAGTGCCTTATTTCTGTCAGAAATAATCTAACTTCAGCATCAGACCATGAGATTTGTTAAACATTTGTCCAACAAGTGAAGGAGCCCATCTTTGTGAAAGTTCTGCTGTCTGTGCAGCCATAACTCATTAATATCAAGTCATTCTCCAGCCTTCCTTTGGACATGTAACATAATTTGAGCTCTTGAGTCTCTCAGAATAAGGCATGCTTTCCTTTAATCAAGTTAGTGTGTTTTTTTCTGAATCCTCTTCACTTTTTTCAAAGACCCTTTTTCTGAACACCAAAACAATTGTAGGAGCCATCACACCATTGTGAAACACAGAGGATACCTTGCTACTTAATGGACCCTGCTTTGCACAGCCAAAGGCTGTCTCGGCCTCTTTAGACACTGAGCTCAAGTTTGGCTGACTTTCTACCAGGATCTGGAAATCTCTCCAGAATCACCCATCTCCTCACTTGGTAAGTCTGGCCTCCTTTGCTGCCCCTTACTTGTGCTGTGTCACAGTTATAGAGCAAACTGGGTTTGTCTCCTGGATCAGCTGTTACATCTTCGCCATTGTTATGGGTTTGCGTGGCACGGTTTTCTTTGGTGGCAGGGGAGGGGAGCTGCAGAGATGGATCCTGTAAGAAGCTGCTAGAAGCTCCCCGGCGCCACAATGTCGGAACCGCCTCCGGGAGGGGAGG
>VYZV01023987.1:36747-49012 GCA_013401275.1 Pandion haliaetus
GTTGGAGAAGTTGGTGAAGGACTGTCTCCCGTGGGAGGGACCCCACGGTGGAGCAGGGGACGAGTGAGGAATCTTCCCCCTGAGGAAAGGAGCAGCAGAGACGATGTGTGGTGAGCTGACTCAACCCCCATCCCCTGTTCCCCTGTGCCGCTGGGGGGAAGAGGTAGAAAGCACCGGGAATGGAGCTGAGCCGTGAAGGCGGGAGGGGTGGGGGGAGGTGTTCTGATGTTTGGTTTCCCTTCCTAATATCCTTGGGTTTTTGATTTGATTTGTAATAAATTGATTTTGTTTCTTTCCCCAAGTCGAGCCTGTCTTTTGCCCATGACCATAAGTGGGGAGTGATCCCTCCCAGTCCTTGTCTTGACCCACGAGCCTGCCTTTGTATTTTCTCCTCATCCCAACGTGGCCAGGGGCGGGGGTGGGGGGTGAGTGAGTGGCTGTGTGGTGCTTTGTTACCGGCTGAGCCGAAACCACGACAGCCATTCACCAGTCCCTCACAGTCTTTGTCTTATTTGCCAACTCCATCAGCAGGGAATGGTTGTTAAAGAGTGAAGGGACAAGAACCCAGCTCATGAGATTGGCTGATTCCCCAAAGACAGTTTTATTTGAGGACATATCAGTTGGTAAAATAGCCCAACAGTATCATTTACATCAACACTATTACCTTTACCAGATAAACTTGCACATGCTCCAACATTATAAAATTATTTGGCTAGGGTCTGTTTTTAATAAGTTCATAATAATTTCAATATAATTCTATTTTTTAATAGAGTCCCCAAATAACCATTCTATTATTTTGTTCAGATTGATGTCAGACTGACAGGCCTATATTTATTCATGTCTTCCTAGTTACTCTAAGTGTTGGCACAACATTATCTTTCCTTCACATCTCTAACTTCTCTAGTATTCCAAGACATTCAAAATCAGCAGCAGGGGTTCAGTGAAATCTTTGCTTCTTGGATGCAAATTATTCAGGAACTGCCAATTAAAAATTTCTAAGTTTAGAAATTATTGTTATAAAACAAAGGGTTGTTTTTCTTACATAAGATGCAATGTGTTATCTGTTTTTTCCCCAAATACAAGTGGGAAATATTTACTCAACATTTTTACTTCTTTGGGTTTATTATTAGTAGTCTTAGCGTGTCCATTTAGAAGCAATGTGGTATCTTTCTGATGATCCTGTTTGTAGATAACACACTTTTAAAACTCAAGCTGACCATAGATGTCTACTTGTGTCCTTTTCTTACCACACTGCTATAATTTACAGCCTGTAATTCATATTCCCTACGACCAATTTACTCTTTTTTTTGATTAGTGACTTCTCTGGACTGAAGTCTTTAGTAAGGTTCTCAACTAACTAGACATCAGAGGACCCACCCCAGAGGGACCCCTTATGAATAGCCAGCACTAAGCAAAGCTGTTACCAAGCTCAAGCCTTAGCAGACACCGCTAGTCACTTAGTGGTGAAAGACATTCCTCACAAACCAGGATTCATTAATCCTAGTTGTCACTGATCTGCTGTCATTAAGCAGTTGTCAATCATCCACGTTTCTCTCTTTATATTCTTCCTTGTAATATTTTCAGTTTTGTAAAGACAGGTTTTTCAAAATACCCAGTCCTGGCTGGGCCTGTATGGTGATCCCAACAAACATGATCCAGCCATGATGGCTTGTATCTATGCAGCCACTACTTCGCACTGTCTGATCTGCTGGTAACCTGTAAAGAATAAAAATCTAGCAGATAGTATGTTGCACACTAGATTTTACACACTATGTATTTATACACTGCATGTCTTTAAGTTATGCTGTGTCTTCTGTATGTCTGAACATGCCATAAATGTGTTGGTAGATGCAATGGGAGGTCTCTTACTTGCACTACACAGGCTGCTGCATCCATGACAATGCAGTTTTTTGTCCCTATGCATCATAATCCAGGGAGCTAAATTCACTTTTCCCTGTTGGCTTTGGAGTTGATGCTGGTTGTACCCATCTCAGACACCATTTCTGAGGACAGTAATCCATAACAATATGAGAAATTTTGTTCCTGAGTTGCTAAAAACTTGGACACAGGCCAAAACCCTTTTCACAAACAGTGCAAGTCTTCCTTAGCTTTTGCTCAGCTGATCCTCCTGAAATACACAATAAAGATTGATTCAAACATTCCAGCCATGGAAATCTTCCTGCCAGATTTCAGCTATAGTAAGCAGGTCAAGCTTGTGTTTCTAAAGGAGCAAAAATTGTTCCAAATTCACTATACAAGCAATTACAGAATGTCTTCTCTTGGTCTACAAAGATGTTTTCCCTGAACTTTCCGATTTGGTGATAAAGGAATGGTTGGATCTTCTCTTGCTTGTCACCCCTTTGCTCCAGCATGCCAGGAAGGTCAGTTCCTTCCTGAGATGGAGGCTCCTCAGCCCACCACAGCCCCTGCACCAGAGAAGAGAGCCAGCTGAACCACAATCTAATGATAGCTGCTCTTGGCATTTTAAAATGGCCAGTGGTAATTTTGCTTATGAAATAAAGCTTCTAGCTGTTTCTCACGTAGCACAGGAGACAGCCTGTCTCAGTGCAGATTGAATTATTATAATGAAGCAATCATCCTTTTACTGCCAATCTACCCATATTCTGATGGGGTTGTGCCAAGCGATAAACAGAGACAATAGCAAATGCAGCTATGATATTGGCTGGATCCCTCCAAAACGTCCCCTCAGGTTTTTACAGAGGCATGGAAAGAGAGTCTATGTTGGGCCAATATTATGTGATAATTAGGATGAGGATAAAGAAGTGAAACATGAGGTCATTGTTCTTTGAATGCCTAATTCATTCATTATGTTTATTAGAATAGTCTGGCTGGTTTTCATATTGATTTAACGGAAATGTGTCACTTCTTGAAATTCCCAACTTTATTTTCTTGTTGATATACAATTTTGGGTGAAAAGCACAGAAAGAATAAATTAACTTGAAACAAACTGGTCATCTATTAGCAAAGGCTTATTCTGCCTTTTTTATGTGTTTGTTGGATGATAAAGGTGAGGCTGAGACCAGTCATCTTAAAAATCATTCTCCAAAATGAAACCGAGTTGTACCTGGGGCTGATGGCTTGCTCTGACCGCAGAGGTGGAGTCTACCTGAAGCAAGTAGACACCCAAGGCTCGAATAAACCCAGAGCAGGATTCATCTCACCTGGCTTTAGGAAGCTAGAAGGAAGCTTTTGTCATCAGTGGAGAACAGCAGGTTTTTCCAGGGCTTCAGACTTCCTTTCCTACAGTAGGTGTCCACACAGTCTTCAGTTTTAATTAACCACCATTACTCATTCTCAGCAGCCCCAAACTCTGTGGGTAGCACTGGTCCCCCCAGCAGAACTGCCCAAGGAGCAGAGTCCTGCCCAAGCTGTGTGAGGCTGGCAGAGTGCAGGCCTAAGCCAGCTCATCATTTTGTGCTGAAAGTGTGGTGATTTGATCCATTTCTTTAGAATTCAGAGTTTGAGAGAGAACAATGCAATTCTCACAGCTCTTCCCTTCCAACTGTCCTGCCAGAATTGGAATGCTCTTCAGCCATTTGGGAAGGTATTATACTTGCAAATCCATTTATTACTTTGACTTTGGCATTCTCATTAGAGCCCTGGATGTACATCTGAACTATTACCCCAGCTCAATTTACCTTCTTGTAAACTTTGCTGATATGTGAAGTGTTGGATGTGCCCTGTGTAAAGCATATTGTCCTATTAAAACACATTTAAAGAGTCTTGTAAACCCTGGAGATTAACCCCAATGTTTATGGAGAGTTATAGATGCTAATTCTTGCATACTTGTCATTCCAGAGCATGGCCTGGTGGCAAACATTCTTGCTACCCCACAGCATTTACGTCAATGGGATTTGTCCATGCTCTGATTCCTTAGGACAGAGAAAAGAAATGGTGGGAAAGTGAGGAATATGGGCATTTACCATCCTGGACTAAATTAGCTGGTCATAAAATCTTATAGCTATCTCATAACAGGAGACCTCAGACTGGGAAATAGAAGAAGGACCTTCCCCAGAGGACAGTTTTGGTTAAGAGCGTAATGATAAGAGGTGGTCTTGTCCTGTTGGAAGAAGAATTTTCCCTTTCAGTTTTTGTTAAAATTCCTGTGATGGGACACATCTGTGTATGATCTCCTCTCCTCCCTGTCCTGTCAAACACACTGAGTTGGCAGCAGTGACCGCACAAACCTTCAGCTTCCTCACCAGCTGTAGGCATCTTAAATGCCTAGCACCCATCAGTTTCTTCTCTTCTCGATTTAGCAGATTTTTAACATCTACAAGCTTCTCCCTGGTGGTAAAATAGTAGATAAAAAAGTGATGAACTCAACTGTTTGGTGTATATGAGTGTAACTGTAGGAAAATATGTTCTGTGTGTTCATATACATATCTCTATATATTGGTTCAGTGCAGTCGTGTGTGCGTGTGCCTGTGTGTATACATGTGCATACACACATACACGAGCAGTTTGGTGCATATTTATATGGCTAAAATAAATCTGAGCAAATTCAATTTGCCTGAGCTACACCTAACTATACCACTGCCTTTGCTGAGATCTTAAACAAGCAGCTTTGTAGATTTCCATAAAGCTAATCCTGACAACTTTTTGGTGGATTAGAAGGCATGTTTTGGATTATGTAATTTCTTTAGGAGACAACAGATATATCAATTATGACACTCAGTGGAGCCACAGCTAGCTCAAGAGTTTGAACATTATGGATAGATGGGCTTTTGGGGGAGAACTGAGGTTTGTGAGAGACACCACCCTGAGACCACGATGAAAGGAGATGATGAGGATGGAAAGGTAGTGCCGCTTTCAGTGCTTTGGGAACAGCTGCCGGCCAGAGAGGTTGTGAGGGGTACCTGCAAGGAACTCCTTTCCTGATGTTGATTATTCCTGTCTTCAGGAGAACAGGTCTTTATAGGTTTTTTTTCTTTTTTTGCCTAATTTGATAAATAAACAGATGCCATCAATAAATCATCTGGCTTTATTGTCTTCTTAATTTGACACAATCTTCTGATTCCAAATTTTGGCTGACCACTGTGATTAAGATGAGTGAGGTGGATGGAAATTAGTCATCCTCGCACTAGCCAACTCAAAGCCATTTTTTTTTTGACGGAGAAGGATTCTTTGAAGCTTGAACAAAGAGAAAAAGTGCTTTATACAATTGGGAAACCAAGAAGCAATAATAGGACAATTAAAGGAAAGCAGATCATACAGCCCGTTTTGGTTAGACTGCTACTTGACAAAGCTGGGCTAATAATTTGTCAGCAAAAATCAATCATCTGATGAGTTTCATCTGGGTTTTTTTGCTTTTTAATGTGTTTCCAAGAGGGCACATTATTTTGAATGCATTCATTAATCAACAATACTTTCTGGATAACTTTTGAAAAATCTTTCTTACTCTCATGGCCTAGAGAAGAAGGTACTTAGAGGAAGGTACACTCACCTGTGTAAGAAGATTTTATGTGCAACATAGACAATAAAAAGGACATACTCCCTTTGCCTTTTGGAGCATGTGGGACTCCTGGTTTCTCGTAGCAGTTAAATCTTTGGAAGCTCTTTCGCTTAATCTCTTTGCTGTGGCCAGCCTCAATAAACAGATATGACTAAGAGAGGTATGTGAAATAACTCCTTCCTCTATGATGACGTGTCTACATATCCTGAACATTTGATTGTGCTCCCAAATTAAAAACCTAAAAGGATGCCCTTGTAAAGAGCCACACGCATCCAGCTCCAGGTGGTGTTGAGCACAACCTTTTTATACAGATGTAGCATGCTGCTAGTGGGTTTTTTCCCAATGTTTAGTCCAGTCAGAAATACCTACCAACTACCTTATGATTACCTAGTGCTTTTGAAGGCAAGATTTTCCCTGCCTTAAAAAAGAAAAAGAAAAAAGAAAAAAATGGTACAAACAAAATGTCATCCAGAATTCACTTACTATTTAAAACTGCATCTACACTACCTTGCAGAGTGATTCTTGGGACACTCGTGAGAAGACTATCTCCTGGCTGTGCTACTAACCTTCAGGTGCACCCTCAGGTTGGACTGTCTTGTAACTCCTGGGAGGAAACATGGGTGCACATGGTGTTCCAGGCCCTGTTTATAGTGCAGCCTGTGAGGAATAATACAAAACCTAGCACTCTTTTCTATCAGGTTTTTTGGTTATACTTTACAAAAATTAAATTATCCTGTGAACAGTTGTGTGGGCACTGCATGGAAATTTTACTGGTAATGGTTGAATTTCACCTCTTGCCCTTCCATAACATCTCATTTAAGAAATTTGTCTCATAGGAGCAGCTTCTGTGTCTTGCTGACCCACATGCTTGCACCCAAAGCATGCATTACAGCAAAAATGAAGCCATAACACCAGCAAAGAGCTAAAGACAGTTTTGCCTTTGGATGACTAAGAAATTTGAGTTCGTTATCTCAAATAGCTAAAATGCAGGGAGCCAAGATTACTTCATCTTGGAGCGGTACAGAGTTGGATGAAGACAGCTCCTCCACAGAGGGAGAAGAGGAAAAGCTCCCCTTCCCAGTCATTTATTAATTTCATGCCTGACATGGGACAGCCGATAGCTTTAAATAACAAACCCATTCATTGCATTTGCTTATGCGAGCTGACTGCAGGGGCTGATCTTGCCACAGGGCGTGGACCAGGGCGCTGCGTGCATTTCCCATGGCTGTGCAGCAGCCTTCCGAGCACCACAGCTTGGACCCTGGGGCTACCAAAACAATAGCCAGGCATGGGCAAAGTGCACTGCACCCTGCCTAAGTAGAGCATCTCCCCCCCAAAAAAGAGAAAAACTATATAATGGGTAAAGAGTTCAGTGACAGAAGGCCAGCAAGTTTTGCTCATATTCTGGGAGATGTAGTGGTCCCTCGGGGTTGGTCTCCCTGATGTTTTTCTTCCAGTGGAGTTAATTTAGACATTCATTTTGTAAAAAATGTTATGTGCAGGCCCCATATGCTCCACTTGAAAAAGAATTTCTTCTGTGGTCACAGCAGGTCTTTTTGGGAGCAAGGGTGGCCATGGGAGCGTCTGCAGTCTCACCCTTGGATGTGCCCAAAGGGAGTGGAAAAGCCTCTGGGCTGCTGTGCGGGGCTCCTTCTGCAATGGCCTTGGCAGCGAGGCTAGGTAGCAGGCAGCAGAGATCAAGCTTTCAGCATTACAGGGAGAGCCGAGAACTTCAGGATTTCCTAGTCACTAACAAATGTACCTTGGATCTGTTTTATTTCTTCCTCAGTGAAGAAAATAGGTGTTATTTGGGTCCATAAAGAAGACTCATCGGGAAGAAACCAGCAGTGCTGAGCAGCTTGCAAGCTAAAGCAACATGCAGCTATTGAGTTTGGTCTGGGTGAATGATTGCTTGATTGTGCAGTTACTGGAAAATGTGGTTTGAGTGGCAGTGCAAGCGGTTTGTCATAAAGCCTTGGGAGACAGACGCTGGGTTCCTGCTAACCATAGGCTTCCTCACATCCACTGATGGGCGGGGAGCCTCCGAGAGGCATGCGGGAATGCCAGCTGCATGGCAAAAGGTGGTGAATGACATGGACCCCAATGATGCTGGCTGCCCTGCCAGCCGCCCGGCAGCAGGAAAGCCAGCCAGTGTTCCTGTCGGAAGTGCAGGCTCTTTGTGGAAGCCATGCTTGCAGCATCACCAAGTGAACAAAAAGTGGCAGCCTCAAATGAAAACAGTTGGTGGACTGAATGAAATTGGTAAAAGATTTATGTTGCTTAGAAACGTGCCACTCTGCCTTTCTGCTTGCAAGGGCATTGAGGTTATAGCCAACAATAACAACTTCAGAGGCACCAACCAGTAGCTCATTGTCTGCAAGCAAGGCCCCGTGTTAATTGTTGTCCCAAGCAATTGCTTGTTGCAATTAGTCTGTGACTGATTGTTAAAAAAACCTGTTGCCTGCTTTTAAAACAGACTCTTTCTCCCATACCTGACCTTGTGTTGCAGGGCTTTAGCTGGCTGAGCAAAGGAAGGGGAGGCCACTAGTAGGTTGTCTTGACTTTAGCATTCATACCAGCTCCAGTCTGCCTGGCCTTGGATTAGCGATGAATGGGCCGTGGCTTAGCTGGGGCCGCCCACAGCTGCTTCCCTGCTTTGGCTGTGCACGGGGACTCCTTCAGATGAGTGGGGCTGGAGGGATGAGTAAGCCAGCTTGTCTGGTCTGACCCCTGAATGGTGTTTTCCTGCTTGGATGAGCACAGCAGAAGAAAGAAGGTGCGGATCATGGGAAAGTGGTGAGAACCTCCCTTGATGAGCCAATTACTCAGACTTTCCCCCTCTGATTTTGTCAGGTGCCTCTTTCAAAAAACTTAACTCACACTCTTAGGAGTTTAATTTTAGGCTCATGCCTCCCACATATGGCTTTTATACTGTGGGAAGCCTTCAGACATATCACACTTAATCTGTTTATCCTTACTCATTTTCTTGCCATGCTCGATATTTGTTTTTAATCAAGAACAACTTTTCTGTCTCATGCATTCATCCAGCTAAATGATAATGTGCAGTTCTGCTCCAATAAGTCACTATGTGCCTGCTGCGTCAGTTCAAAGATGGGTTTGCTGAGTTGGGTGGTAATATGGCTTTTTCTTCTGCCACCCCTAAGCAGCCAGCACAATTACAAGGCAGTAAATTAAATTGTATTTTATTTCGTGCTTCATCAAAAGAAATGACAGATAAATTCCCTATCTGTGCCCAGCTGTGTGGCACTTTGCGGATGCTTGTAGGACTTCTCCTAGGAGGGGAGTTAGTAACAACAGAAAGATTCCTGTTTGAGTGACACTGTCAATCTGCTCATTAGAAAAAACACAGCAAGTGAAAGCTTGGCCCTTCAGAAGACAGCAAGAGCTTTGCTACAAACTTTCATAAAACCAGGATTAAACTTGCCTCCTTTTAACACAAATAAAGCAAAATTTGTACCCAATACATCTGACACATTTCCCATTGAATTTACTAGTAGCTGAAATGGGATCTTGGGTCTGAAAGATAGTAAACTCAGAGCCATAACCATATTTCACTGGGGACCCTATGCTCTCATATCGCAAACAATGCTGCCAAGGCAGAAGTACGTGGAAGACAAATGCAGAAATTTTAGCTCTGTAAACCTCAGAGTCAAGCTGGAGGAAGAACTGGATTAAAAGAAAATATACTCCTGCTTCCCTTACAATCATTGAAGCCGTGATGGAGGGAAGGGAAAATGCTTGTCCACAATACGTGTCCATACAAACATGAGTTTGCATGGTGTTAGAGGAAATAACTTCTATGAAAGCAGCTTTGTAAAAAGTTAAGGAAAAAAGGTGTATATGGGGTTTTTTTTGTTCAGCCATCACATTTTAATCTACTTTACTTCTGTTGGCTATTTCAGGGAAGGTGAGCTGTTTGGGAATACCTGACACACACATCAGGTATTTTCCATGTCAGAATCACCATTTAGGAGGTATCATGTTTTTCAGCACTCATTTTTATCTGTTAGTGAAAGAGAGGAGTGAATGAATCTACGTTCCCAGCAGAGCTGCCCAGGTGGGATGGACATCCTGTACAGCCAGCCGCCTCACAGATGCTGCCAGACACCAGCACTTTAAAACTGCTTATCTTTCACCTTACAATTTTGCATACAAAATACCCTGCAAAAAGTACATGCTCTGGAGGGGTCAAGGGTTAGGTGAGACATAACCATACCTAATTTCTCTTTTACCCTCCCCCTCTCACAGAAACCATCCTCCAAGCCTCTTTCTTTTAACAGGGGTGTTTTTCTGTGTGGCTGAGTTTTACGGCACCCTACACCGACATTGGTTTGTTCCTTCTCTGCTCCTTGGAGCATCGGCTCGGATGTGGTTGACCAAGAGGGGCCACACCACAGAGCTGCGGTGTGACACTGCCGGTGTGTGGGGGGAGAATGGGGCACACGTGGGCTGCTCTTTCACCCAGCAGTAGATGCAAAGACAAGCTTTAGCCAATCTGTGTGTAACCTCTGGGTGAGCAAAACCCTGGCCTGGTGCTTATTAGCTTCTTGGGACCCAAAGCCTTGGCGCTGCCTCAGTTCTCATGTGGCTTCTGGGGCTGACGGATTAAAAAATTACCTATGTTTTGGTTTCCTGGAAGATGCTATAGTCATGGGACATCTGGGAAAGTGGTGACGTTACAAAAACCAGAGGGTGACCACGGGGCAGCTGGAAGGGAAGGCATGCTTAGTCAGATGGTTTGCTCTTCTCTAGGCCAGAATTTCTTCTCTGCTGAAGAGGTATCACAGTATTAATTCAATGTGTCTCCTATTACAGCGACAGTTTTGGTTTTGGCTTGTCGGCACCCACATAACTCAATAACTCCCTCTTTATAGAAGTAACCGTTAAGGTTACTGTCTGACACTCCACAGGCAGGTGTAAGAAATGACACATAAAAAATCCATAGCATCGGTAAAACTTCTAGAACAAAGATGAGATTTGAATTTTTTTTTTGTATTTCAGACAGAAACAGAAAAAGCATCTTTAAACTTTGATCTTCTTATAAGTCATTAGCTAAAGCAACTACAATCCTAGGTTAAAACAAAATATCCTTCTTAAACCCTTTTTAGATTAGTCTTACCCACATTTCAGTCAGATATTGAAGAAGCAAAACAAAGCAAAGCAGCTTTTTAGTCTCATAAATCAAAAAGCTTTTCCCATCATACTAAAGTTTTGTGCCAGAATTTATTTTAAAGATAAATGTACACATATGCTCTGCCTGAAACACCCACAATTGCTATAAAACACAGAGAGGCTTTGAAGGATTAAAACAGAGCACGGGACCTGCAAATAGAGCTTGGCTAATAAGGGGTTTTTTTCAATTAATTGACAGCACTGAAAGAACTAAAACACAGTTTGTTTCAGGTTGCCCCAAAGTAAGATATTCAAAGTGCTTTGGAAGAACAGGAGAGTGAAAAAAAATAATTTGTGGCTAAACAAAATGGCTTATTGTGCCTGAAATCAAACATTGCAAGTATCTAAGTGAAGCTGGAACGCCGTTTTCAGTAATGAAAGCATATCATTTAATCTTAAAAATAGAATATTCAATTGTTTTTTCTCTTTGTCAGGGTCTTTTAAGGTCTTATTTTTCTGACCAGTCCAACTAGGCAATGTTGGACATAAACTAGAACTTATTTTTGTCAATCTGTGTCAGCATTTTCCAGGAAAAATCTGTAGCCATAAATTCCATCCATCTGTCCAGCCAGAAACCATGATGTTACCTGCTTCTACTTTGTATAATAACTGTGATTCACTAATGACATGCAACTATTAGGAAATTATCACAAACTCTCCTCAGTCTTACAGCAGACCTCTAGCTTTTCAGCCTTTTAGGGTGATATTGTACTGAAAAAAAGAAAGAAGACACTGGTCTCCACTGCCTCTTTGGGGGAAGGTTTTTCTCTGAAGTGTCAGCTCCATGTCTCATGCAGCTACGTGAATCGTGGAATCTGCTAGGGCTGCCTGGCATGAATAAGTTTGTAGACCCCAAGTGAACAATTTCTTGAATGTTGTAATGAACTAGCATTTTTAATGGTGGGAAATCTTCCATTTCTCAATGGGCTCTTACCTAAAATACGTTATGCAACAGGCTTTTACCATCTAATCCTGAGGTTATGCAGAAAGCTATTGAAAATGCATAATACATGTTATTTTACATAATGTTTTATGTGCAGCACATATTCTAAGTTATTTTCTCTGCAAAGACCTGTGGTAAAATATATGTTGGCCTTAGTAACATTTCCTTTCCTTTTTTTAATTTGCAATGTATATGGTTGTTGAAGAGCCAGCGCTTTCCTATCTGTGACAGACAGCCTTGTGTTTGAGAGCCAGTAGGGGAACAGAAGACTCATATGATGGGGCATGACTATGTTATGGGTTTGTGTGGCACAGGGTTTTTTTTTGGTAGCAGGGGTGGCTCTTGTGAGAACCTTCTAGAAGCTCCCCTGGCTCCAAGTTGGACCTGCCTCTGGCCCAGGCCGAGCCCATCAGTGACGGTGGTAGCACCTCTGGGAGAACATATTTAGGAAGGGGAACCAGCAGTGTGGGGGTTGGAACGTGAGAGGAACATCTCTGCTGATACCGAGGTCAATGAAGAAGGAGGGGGAGGAGGGGGCGCCTGAGGAGGCTGATGGCCCTGCAGCCAGTGGTGAGACGGCAGGCTGTCCCCCGGCAGCCCATGGAGGTGAACGGTGGAGCGGAGACTCCCGAAGATGGCCGTGACTCCATGGT
>VYZV01023987.1:49308-129904 GCA_013401275.1 Pandion haliaetus
GTCTCGACCCACAAGCCTGCCTTTGTATTTTCTCCTCATCCCAACGTGGCCAGGGGCGGGGGTGGGGGGTGAGCGAGTGGCTTCGTGGTGCTTTGTTACCAGCTGTGCTGAAACCATGACAGACTATATCTGTCAACTTCGTATTTCTTTCTGGCGTATTAATGCACATCATGGGGTGAGATCCTCAGCTGCTGAATATTGGGCCTCTGTGTGTTTCCTCTGTGTAGCGTACTGTGAAGTCCAATGGTTGTAATGCAACAACAAAGCAAACCCACTAAGCCTGGAGCAACTGCAGTGTTTCATAACCCAGAACATGAACGCAGTAGTGTCGCCAGGACTGTCAAAGCAGCTGTGCAGACTCCCGACCCCTGGTGAGTTCGACATTGCACCTCGATCACTGGTGATAAGAACTTGGTAAGAGTCAGCATTTGTGTTAATTAGAATAACTGAGATACTTGTCTGTTTGTTCTTTTGATCTCTATTATCCATAGATATGTGTGCTGAAGCTGGAGAGTATTCCTTTGACTAGGAATTTTTTCTTGGTATTGTCCCACAGGACTAGATCCCTGGTCACAGTGGAGGAGGATTTTCAGAGGGTTACTCAAAAATCTTTTCTTTGCTGGAGATTGTGTACAGCCCCAGGAAACAAACACAGAGGAGGGCATGGAAAAGCAGCAGACATTAAAAGCACTATCACATGCTTCTTTTCCATTCTCAGAAACCCTGGTTGTATACTCTGCTTGTTCATGGGGGTGAGGGCAAGGGGAGGTGTCTTTCAGTTCACTGAAGAAATGACTTCTCTCTGCCCTTCTCCATGTAGGAAAGGGAACCCTCCAAAGGAATCCAAAGGGATGTACAGTTCCAGGAGGATGTGCTATTGGTAAAATACGATGCTTTGCACAACTTAAGAAATGTAGCAGATGTCCATTAAATCATGTCCTTTGATGGGAAAGACATTTCTACCCTGGGTAAGATCATGTCTTTGGTTCTGCAGATTTACTGCTCAGCTGCAGGGGCTCATGGAAAGTCCTGAGTATTCTGGTATGAGCTGTGCTGCGGAGGTGGGAAAGGTTTACACCTGCCTTGGGCTGGACCACTGTCAGAAGGCAGTGTAAGTCTCCGACATGATCCAATTCTGGACTATGGAGGACATTTACTCAGAAAATTAGTCTGGAAACAGCAGGTTGTTGAAAACCCAGAAACCAATTTAAAAAAATAAATTAAAAAATCCTTTTCAGTTCCAGGGAAGTCTAGGCTCCTGTGGGAGCTCAGTTTCTCTTATTTATTTGCATTGTGTTGCTGCCTGCAGGTCCTACTGAAATGCTAGCAGCCTAATGTGGCCAGCACATTAGCAGTAGAACCAGTTGCAGTCACCTTCTGGCCAGCAGTGCAGCAGAGAGTACAGAAAATAGATGCAGAGGGTACTACTGACAGAGGGGAAGTTACTATTAGGGTCAGCTTTTGCTGTTTCACAGTAAGATACTACAGTATAAAATTGCT
Organism: Pandion haliaetus; assembly: GCA_013401275.1. Taxonomy (NCBI): domain Eukaryota; kingdom Metazoa; phylum Chordata; class Aves; order Accipitriformes; family Pandionidae; genus Pandion; species Pandion haliaetus. The sequence goes on from VYZV01023987.1 coordinate 50,809, forward strand.
CAAGGTACAATTTTGACATGTCATATGCCAGTCATCACCCTGGCTGAGGAAGACTATGCCTGACAATGTGATGTATGAAGACTGATTTTTTTTTTTTTTTCCCATGGGTACCATTCTGCAAAGTGAGGACCTGAGCCTGTCACTAGGACCTTGGTGGTCCACACAGCCCTGCTGGGCTTCTTATGGCAGTGCAGTGGCTGTGCTGGAGTTCTCTGGCGGCTCACCACTCAGGGTGGCTGGAGTCTTGAATCCTTTATCAAAAACCTTCTTCCACAAGAATAATACAGGAAAAAAATGTATGGGTGTGGGAAGACTGAAAGACAGTGTAAAAGCAGCCAAGGTGCAGTGTGTGAGTAAGAAAAATCACTGGACGTGTTGTTCTGTACAGTGTGGCACCCAGCCAAACTGTAACACTGTGCACTTTTTATCATAAGCAACAAAGTAAACAAACTTCATGGTCACTTTGCAATTTTTCAAAAAAGACCCAGGCAGAGAGGCATGTGATGTGAAGCACAGGGAAAATAAGAGCGATTTTGGTTTTCCAAAGGCAAGCAAGCATGATTTTGGCAACTGCCAGAGACACACGTGATCTCACCCTAACCCTCCCACCCCAAAATGAGTGGCACTTGGCAGAGACAACCCCAGCCAGTGATGCTGGGGGGAAGGTACGCTGTCCTCGCCCTCCAGACTGGCGTCTGTTCATAGGAAGACAATCCTGAACAACATCAATAATGCCCCGCTCAACCTTTCTCAGCTCATTCACTCTTTTTATGAAGCTAACCCATTTGCAGACCTTTGCTCCACAGCCAGAAATTATTTGTTGTTGTCTTCTTTTTTTTTTTTTGCAGTAGAGGATGCTTGCTCCATGCCCACCCAGCCCCCTGGGGTGCTGTCTGGTGGACAGACTGACAGCTGGGTCCCGCCCTGCATGCCCAAAACCCATCACAGCACCTTTGGGGGCTCAGCATTGCCGAAGAAAGTCATACATTGAAATGTAGGGCATGGGGCTTGGTCCCCTTTGTTCCTTTCACAAGCGATGCCAGCTCAGAGCAGGGTTTTCATGGAAGCTGGTAGCTCTGGTGAGTTCGGATCTTGATAAAGAAGAGGGTGGGACTGTGAAGCCATAGACAGTGAGGGGCGGGCGGGTGGCCTGGAAGATCAGTGGGACCATTCCCTGCTCTGAAGCAAGCCCAAGTGTATCTGCATTGCCCCTGGCAGCCTGCTCATTCCCAAGCATTTTGGACCAGCTCCCCACTTCTTTGCCTGAAGTCCCTTGGAGATCCCCAGCGTAGCCACCCCATGCCAGCAAATCTGTGAATTTCAGCATTTAATATTGTTCTGAGTATTATTTACAGTGGAACCCTTTTTCTAGCCTAAACTAATTACTCCTTCATCTTTTCCCCATAAATCATGTATTTCAGTCCCTTGCAGCTCCTCTGGCTCGTCTTTCCTATGTGTTCCCATCTGCCCGTGTTCTCTGCAGAGCCTGGTGCCAAGGTCTGGGCACAGGGCTGCTGCTCAGGGCTCCTCAATGCAGAGCAGAGTAGAGTAATTGTTTACAGTGCTTGCTGGCATGTCCCAGAATGACATTTGCCTTTTCTTCCAACAGTATCACATTGTTGATTCATGCTTGCTCCCGGCTTCGCTCTGATCCCTGGAGTGGTTTGTGAAGCAGCCCAGTCCATCTCACCAGCTTGTCCTTCTTCTGGGCACCCGAGTTTTCCTTCCTGAATGCTGCCCTCCACATCCGTCTTTCTGAGTTTCACCCTGCTGATTTCAGATCCGTTTTATTTTATTTTATCAGGACTGCTTTGAATTCCAGTTTTGTCTGTGAAAGTGCTGCTCAGGCCTCTCCAGCCTCATGCTGTTGAAAGTCTTATTGAAGCCAAGATATACCACATCTACAGCATACCCCTGCCCACCAGCCCTGTGACCCTGCCAGAGAAGGAAATTTGGTTGGTTTGACGTAATTCACTCTTCACAAATCCATGTTGGCTGTTTCCTTTCCCCTTGTTATCCTCTGAAAGTCACAGACTGATTGTCTAATAATTTGGCTGAGTATTTTTCAGGGTGTCAAACCTTGGTTGACTGCTCTATCATTCCCCACGTGGTCTTTCTCTTCCTTTCTAAAGCCAAGTACCATGCTTTGCCCTCAGTTAGTGAATCCCACATCTCAAAATTCATTGACACCTGGCTTATTGGGAGCACTCTCCCTGGGATTGCCAGGAGCGCTGGCAGTACACAATGAATACATGGCCAGTCTTGTAGGTAGATCTACACATACTTACTGGCCAGCTTTCAATGAGCCATGTGTTGCCAAAAAGCAGTTTGCTTCTTTCCAACACACAGCAAAAATGGTGTCATAGGAAGAAAGGCTGCTGCAAATAAGTCAAAATCTGCTGTGTAATTCTGGGAGCTGAATTTGTCCCACGAGAGGTGGGTCTCCGTACACAGGTCTGGGAGCGATGCTTGAGCTGACCAACAGAACCGCTGTCTTTTGCTGTATTTCTGGAAAGTGTCCAGGGAGTTAGCTTAAAAAAAANACGTTCACCTCTCCTAAAATGTCTTCTGGTGGAGTTCTCCCCTGTTCCCTTGAGATTCACTGCTGAGTTTTCTGAATTTGGGAATGACGTTATTTCCTTGATCTTAGCCTGGTCCCCTAGCCACCTAATCCTGCGCTACTTGCACCTACCCACATGACTTAAATCCCTGTGCGATACCTTTTACAGGCGCCTTCTTTAAAGATAAACATATGTTATAATAAGAGTAAAATAACACATTACTCTTACAGGCCTTCACACTCGTTAACACTCATCTGGATCTATGCAACCTCATTTTTATGTCTATAATTTTATTTCCATAAATTTTAAATCCGTACCTAGGCTGTGGGTTTCAATCATAGGTAACTAATGCCTTTCTTTATGTATCTTACTGTTGGTGCACTTAACTATAGTGGAGAATACAAAGCACAAGAGAAAATTTCTTTCCTGGGGACCATATGTTAAAAGAATAAAGCTCTTACTTAATGCCATAGCCTTGCAGAGTAGCACAATCAACAAACCACTATTAGATCATGGGATAAATATCGACAAGTTCCAGAGTATTGTTTAATCCCGTTGCTATAGTAATTTGAAATTTTGTTCTACCAACTACTTAAAAAAGGGGATGAAACAACACGTTGGTATTTAATTCTTCTCACATTTGCTGCATTGGCACGACTAAAACCATAATCATCTGCTTTTAAAAGAAAAGTGGAGCATGAGCATCTCTAGGCCAAGTTACTCTGCATAGGCTTCCATCCTGGAAATTATTTTTTCATATTAATGGAGAAGAACAGTCTTTTCCCTGCTCACTCAGCCAATGCTTTAAGGTTCACAGCTCCAAACCAGATGACACTGCCTATTTTTGGAGCTACGTGAGTTTATAATTTCATGTGGAGGGTAAGTGTTTTAATGGGTAGTCACAGAAGGGCACGGGGTCGTGTAGCGAGCTTTCTTGAGCAGTGAACACCAAGGCTCTTAAGCACAGTGCAGGAAAGCATGTATCATCCATAATGTATGGACTATCCCTGAGCAGACTTTCTGCACTGTGAAAAGATGGTGTGAGTGCATTGGGGAACAGCAGAGATGAAGGTCAGGAACCTGGGCAAGCCTGAGGGGACTGGATTAATTGTAGGATCGACAAAGGATCAAGCATTGACTCTTATCCAAGTTACTTCTTCATAGCTGTAGCAACTGTGTGAGGCTCGTGTCCCTTAGCAGGACCCAACAAACTGACCAGTAATAATTTTTCCTTGTTTCTTATGCATTCCCTTCCATACCCTTAGTAAACCACAGTGCAATCTTCTAAGACTGCATCAGTCCCCTCCTGCATGTACAAGTCGCTACAAAATGTGCGTAATTTGAGAAAAAGTTTCTTTTGCATTTTCTCTGAAGTAGGCAATATTTTTTTGCCCCTCTGTTTTTTACTGTTACCTTTATAACCAGTTAGAGGTGTCCTGCTAGGTAGTTCCTTACGATTTTACAGTTACTCTTTCTTAGTATAAAGCTGTAGTTTAACTCTTAGCATTTTGTAATACTAAGGCTCTGGAAGGGAAAGGAAGGTGCTTTTCAGTCTGTGGTACACACATTGTGCTAGTCTGTAAGGCAGCAGACGGGTGGTCTGTAGATGGATAAAACGAATAAGAAAATCAAAGCATGCCCATACACATCTGAGAAACAAACAAACTAGGGGGGGGAACAGACTTAAAAATTAACATCTGAAGATTAGCATCAATTGCATTTGGCTGCAGAGGAAAAGCAAATTGGCAGCACTACACAAGCTGGCTCTTGATTTTTTTCTCAAGACGATGCATAGCTTTTGGAATAAGGAATGTTAAAAAGCACTGTTTGGCAGTATTGCCCACAATGTTGCAGAAGAGTTATGGACACTGCAACACTACCATGTGAAAACTGGTAAGTGCCTTTGTCTAAATGTCGGGGGATAGTACAATTGCTGTTGTGTCTTTGATTTGGCACCATACTGCAAATTATTAAATAGATGGCTGTCTGCTCTGAAGCTACTGCATAAAGGTCTTTGACAGCAAAGACTGATAAAAAGTGAGCTTCATCGGCTCATGCAAGCCAGGATTTGTGACTGGTGAGTTTTGGTACCTGCCTGGGCACACTCACCATCCTGTGACTCTCTGCATGAGCAACCCTGGAAGGGTTAAATCTTTCCATTGCCAGTGACTGACTCACACCCCTAGGTCCAGCCTTTGCCCCTCCTCAGTGCTCAGAAACCAGGCGGCTGGCGCCTTGCCCACGGCTTGTTTGTCAGAAACTGGGATCCTTTCTTTTCTCAGTGCGTGGCCAAAGACCAGTGAGCATGCCTCGCCTGGGCTGGCTGTTGCAGGATGTCCTGCAACATCCTGGGGCTGAAAACGTTTCTCATGGCTCTGGTGACTTGCTGCTGGTGTGGTGACAGCTCTCAAGATCCACTGGATGACATATTTTTTTCTTTCTTTTCTTTCTTTTTTTCCACGTTGCAGTCCTGGCAGGTACAAATCTTCTACTCACAGCTCATTAAGCAAGCTTTTTAGCAAGGAGGGGTTTTGTCCCCTCCTCTGCACTGATCTTAACATGCATGACCCAGAAATGAAGACATCCCGGTGGAAGGAAAGGGGAGCAAACACTCTGCGCTCTCCCTGAGGACTGCTCCACAACTGCCATGAACACCTCTGAGGGCTGCCCCCTTGCTGAATTTCATGCAAGGAAGGTGAAGAGAAATTCAAATGGTCTTATTTGCACCTGCAACTCATTTGGAAAGTGCCACACTGCAGGTGCAACTGAAAGGTTCAGGACAAGTTTTTTTTTTAATAGTCTACCCTGAAGCACCATTGCTTGGGCTGCTGGCAAAATCGCTAGCTGAGTGATGGGGCTAACAAATGCTTTTGCACACTCATTAGGCCTCATATTTGCAGGGCTCCACACGTAGCTCTCATCTGGATCCTGACCCACAGAGTTTATAAATATTCAAAAGGTGACAATCTAGTTATTTTTGCATGAGTAAGTTGTCTGGGCAGTAGTGAACTGTAGCTGCTACTCCAGCCTGGAAAAATGAGGTAGCTTTTGTCTTCTCCTTTTTCCATGGAAAACAATGGCAGACAATTTCATTCAGGATTGCACGCAACATCGTGCCCCAGGCACTGTCAAACACCTCCTGTGCAAAAAGCATCTGGGGAGCTTTCTCATAGCTACACGCTGTGATGTGCAAATTTGTCTAGTTGCCTGTGTGATGGAGCCACCCTGAAGCTTTCAATGGCTGCAGAGGAGCTGCCTCTGAACCCTTCTCAGAATTGCCCAAGGTATGCAACCCATCCGTAGCCATTTTTTAAGAGCTGCCGGTGATTTTTACACTAATGTGCACTTTCTGGGCCAAACTCTCTGTTGGGATAAACCAAGGGAGTGTCAAGGACCCAGTTAACCAAAACCAGTTGTGCGGGTGGAAAGACTTACACCAGAGGACAGTTACGAGTTTGTTCTCACCGAGCAGAAGTTGGACAGAGTTTAATCCTGCTTTGTTCTACTTGATGCTGCTGTCCCTTTCAAGCTTAAAGCTTGTCTTCGCTCTTGGCTGTAAGGAGAAATCTGTTGGGGGTAACACCACCTGCTCAGCATTTTCTGCTGACGAGACTGAAGAGGAAGACCGCTCATTTTGGAGCCACGAACCCCCCACGCTTCCTGTGCAGCATGCCAAAATGGGCTGTCAAGGAAGCCATGTTGCAGGTCCCCATCTCTCCAGGTGTGAGAGCTGGTCTCTTCCCTTAGGGCGAACAGGAGTTTTCTCATACGCAGAAGCCCAGGAAATGTCATGACTGCAAGTTTTGGGTGGGGGAAGAGGAAGAATATGATCCACTAAAAATTGGCACTTTGGGCTCACTAAAGATCACAGATTGAACTCTGGGGAAGCACCTTTCTGCAGATGCCACTGGCAGCATGAGTGAGAATTAGTGGAAAATTTGGACTAGTTTGTGAAGCAGTAGCTTGGAAATGAAGCAAGAATGACTTGGAAAAGCAGTATTTAATGAAGCTGTGCTATTATGACTGAGAAGAAAATACGTTCAAATAAAATATGAATGAAATGGCTAAGAGGTCAGTTCACCTAAGTCCCACAGAAAAAATATTTGGACACTCTTACCTCACTAGCACACCCAAGGAAGTCTTGCAGGAGTTATTATTCTTCAGATATGACCTCTTTTTTTTTTTAGCATTACTTCTTTGTAATGCAAGGATGGTCTCTGAAGTGCCTCTGTAGGGAACTGTAACTCTATATATGGTATCTGTGAGTTCAGTGGGGGAATGCGAGCAGGCAGTTGTAGTCATCCTCTAAAGAAAAGGCTCTGGAAAAGCGAAGAGTGACCCCGTAAAACTGCGATGCTTTCTAAGAACTGAGAGCAGTTGGCAGGCCTAAGCATTGGACAGGACTAGAGGTGGGTATGTGTATGCAAATGTGAAAACAGATATGAAACCAGATAACATTTATTTTACTTAACCCTTGGTAGAGGCACATTCCTGAAAGTAACTAGAGCTCTGTGTCTCACATGCATTTCAGGAAAGTCAGTTCTGCAGCTGAGACCATGCCGAAGGGGCACACAGCCTCGGCCGTGCTCCTGGTGCAGGCTCAGGGCCATGGCTGGCCCACTGAGTGGGCAGGGCCAAGTGTTGCATGGGGAGCATTGACACGGGGATGGGAGCGGTGGGGAGAGCAACCACCGCTGTGGGTGCCAGGGGACACAGCCAGTGCGGCCAAGCCCCTGGAGGGAGGCAGAGCTTCCCTATGAACCAAAGGGTAGGAGCTGGGACTTTGCCCCCACTCTCTGAGTCACGGTTTGCTTTGCATCCTGACTTTTTCTGGGCAGGATGTCTAGCCACTTCTATCTCATTTAAGCATGTATTCCATTTCTCACTGGGTGCAGGCCTGTGGGCATGAGAATCACCTGAGCTCTGTTCCTTGTCGCCCAATGAAGCAGGTCCGTGGCACACGTATGGCATGTTCTTCCCACAGCAGACCTGGATACCCTGTCGTGGGGTGACGGGCTCAAGTGCATGCAATAACATGCAATAGTTAGTGTTAGTGCAATAACATGCGCTTCACCAGGCTTATGGACAGACGTGATATCTTTCATTAGACCAGCTGATAATCTGGGAAAAAAACAAACAGAGAAATTGGTGGACACACAGCTCTTTCCTCAGGACTCAGAATGCAGTAGAATCATTTTCCAGACAAAACACAGGTTAGAGATGGTAACTCTTTGTTCAAGTCAGTTGTGCTAGCTGACCAATCGACTTGAGAGAAAAAGGGTGGTTACAGCCTGTGGGGTCAAGATAGGATTTTAGCAAGGGGAAGGTGATACATTTATTCCTTCAGAGCAAAGCAGGGGGGAAACAGGCCAGCAGGCAGCCCATGTAGAATGAGCATCATTCAGCCAGACAGAAGGAAGATCAAAGTGTGCCTTAAATACATGGACTTTGTTGAGTCCATAACTTTTTTTTACTCTAGTAGAGTTACGCATTTTCCTTTTCAGGGTTGTCTTTGGAGTAGTATCAGAAGCCACCCTTCAGGACGACCCTCTGAGAGGTCAGAGGGAATGTTTAGTGAAAGATATTCTCTACATAGTAATTGGATCTACGGTCCTTTATTAATTGTCCAGACAAGTTCACTCCAGCACATATGTATTGTCCAACTGCATAGTTTCCGTAAGTCCTGTAGTGCACGAGTGGAGTGTGTGTCACGTTTCATGGTGAGCATGTGAAGGCTCCCTGGATTGCAGTGGGGCTGCTCGGAGGGCAGTCGTGGCAGTGGTTGCGGAGATGGGCTTACAGATTTTTTTTCTGCTTGTTGCTGTTCATCTGTCAAGGGCGGGTTCAGTTTGTTTTGCTTCTGATTATGAGTTTGATGAGGGTGGGGGTTATTCATAAGTTAGGAAGTTAGGTGCTGGGGGAAATTTCTTTCAAAACATATGGTCTTTAATGCTGGTTGTGGTTGCTTGCTGATTTTCCATGTGGATCCCATTAGGGCTTAGTATGTGAAAACCGAGGGGTAGAGTCAGTCGGTTGGTTTGGGTTTCTGCATAGAAGTAAGCTTCTGGTTCCTCATTCATTGTAGGGTAAGAGTAGTTTCTTTGATAAGCAAAAGCCACCCATGAAGTGTCATCATTGCTCTCCTCCAAGTGACTAGCGTTTCCTGAGAGTCTGCTCTAAGGCACAGCAATGTAATACGTTTCAAATGGTTGCAAGCTCAGTGGAAATAGATGTGTTGATCTGCAAGCATGCTTGTGCATGGAAGATTTAGTGTGTTACTGCTCTAATGATAATGCCCATGAAGCCGATAGAGGTGTAAGAGTATTTCAGAGACAGCTTGATGGCATTGCTGATTACTGAATTTGTGATGGGAACTGAAAACAAAGTACAAGCTTCCAATCCAGATGGTGAACATGTGATTTCTGAATGTTGGTTAAAGCATAGTCTTAGTGACATTTAAAAAGAAAAATCTTCTGTGAAGTTGGTTATAAAGAAGTTGGTGTATTTTGGGGTAAACTGGGTGCCTATGGCCTGAATTTATTGAAAAAAAAAATAAATTGGTAGGGTCAGGGATGAAGTGGGTGAGTTTTGTGGTGTGTTTGGGCTGGGAATCTGTGACTACATTTTGTTTTGTAGGTTCGTGAGAGAGGCTGCAATGCTCTCACTGGGGATGTTGTTGCGCAGGTGGTGCTTGGCTGGGGTAGCATGAATGGTGCTAATTTGGGGTGCTTTATATTACCCAGCCCATGGAAAAAATCCTCAGCTTTCTGTGTGAGGAAGGGCTGAGGATCATTTCTCTGCCTTGCGATAATTCTTCAGGAAAGTTGGAAGCAGTTGATCTGCCAAAGTTCGAGGGTTTTTGTGTGTTGTTGGCTCAGGAGAGCAAAAGCACTGAATTCAGGATTGTTGTCTCAGTGCAACCTTTGTGCGCCGCAGGGCTTCCCAAACTCTGCAGCTAGGCAGCTGACTGGCCTCCGCCAGCAGCCAGGCTCCCGGCTGCCAGTGCTACGTGTGCACGCATGCAAAGAGCTGCCTGTTCTGCCTGCTGCCTGACCCCCCGCATCTCCCCCTCTTTTTTGCTCAAACCCTCCCGCTGAGGAAGAAGTTGCTGCGTGGCTGAGGACTTGCACGGGCAGGGGGCTAGGGGGGTATACTGGGATTTTCAGTCATGTTATCCTGACTTGGGAAGCTGTTTGTCCTCCTTTAGTATTCCAGGCAGGCAGCCTGAAAAGAAGTCCTTATCCTGCGCTACAGGCCAGTCGTGTTCACAAAGGTCTCTTTGTTACACCCGTGTCTGTTGCACTGTTCCTCTCGAACGAAACTCCCCTGCCAAAACCCTGGCGCACTTGGCTCTGAAAGTGCCAGGCTGGTAATGCAAGGGGCGAATTCCTGCTCGTTCTTCCTGTCCTGCCTCCTGCATCCTCCTGCCCCATAGCTTTCCTCTCTCTCCTGCTATGATGGGCAGGAGAATGCAGGCAAGGTGTGGTGGTGCATCCTTCTTGCAGACCATGTTTTTCACCGGCTTCACATTATCAGGTGGGCAAAAGTCCTGCTGTCCAGACAGGTTTGAATAGGTTTGCCTAGTATCAGACCTGGCATCTGGTCTGTGAGCAGATGATGGTGAATGGGCTTTCAAAAACAGGACTGGCTGCTCAGCCTGTGGGGAACTGAAGTGCTAAGCTCTTCATCACATAGGAGGGTTTTTAACGCCCATGTGGAGGGCTCCTTGGTGTGTGTACAAACTACACTGCCAGGCACCTTTGAGTGTTTGACAGCTTTTTAGCCTAATGCACCTGTTTCTGGCCCCTGGGGCAGGACACACAGTCAGGACAATGGACTCTGCAATCCCAGAGCAGCCAAAGGCTGTACCTTGAGTTCCTGTTGCTGGAGGCTGTACCTGAATTGCCATGCAATATTGTTAGTGCTCTCTGTTTTTTTCTAGTCAACTTGCCCTGTACTCCTGCATGTATTCACTAATGCACTTTACCTTAGAGGAAAATCAGGAGAGTTTTCCAACCAGTATTTCTGTTGAATACTTGTATGTCACAACAGAAGGCTTAATAGGGAGGTAACAGAGGTAGGGAATAGTAAAGACCCTCTCCCTTTCCTCCTCTCTGGCTCTGCATCGCAGTCCTGAAAGGTCCCTCTAAGGCATCCATCTGCTCCTGGCAAACACCAGTCAAACACCTGTGAGCCAGATGTAAACAGCTGCATGATAGGTGTCATTTGTGATCCAGCCTTAATAAAAACCATGCTTAGGAATTGTTACAAATGGCTCCATAAAAAAGAGAAAATGCATAGCACAGGTAAGTAGCACCTCTTTTCTTATTTCATCTTTCCTTTTATCTTATTTGCTTTCATATCTATGGTATGGAGGACTCTTTTGTGTGGCAGGATGAATAGCAGTTGAATTTCATTAATCTGGCCTCAGTATATTAAATTGCTTAAGTGAATGCTTAAGTCATGTGCTCAGTCTAAACATTTGTTTAACTGCTTACCTGAATAGGGGTACTTTAGTGCTCTTACTTACCTTCACTAACCCTAGTGGCTAGGCTGGCTAGTTCTCTCTTTGATATTTGACTTGGTGCATGTAAAATTACCTAATCCGAGAGTTTTTGATAGCAAATCCCTTTAAATACTGCAATCCCTAGGCAGCACAGACTTTGCAAGGGCATTGCCTTACAGCAAAATACCTTCCAAAGACCCCTCTGGGTAAGGGTAATCTGCCTTTTGCCTTTCAGACATCAGTGTTACAGGCTGCAGTTGCCTTTGTTCACCCCTCCAGGGTTGGCTTTTCACTACTTGCTTCCCATTACATTTTCCATTTTTTAATACTTCGGATTGATATCAGAACACTTTTTTTTTGTTTGTTTATTTCTGTTTTAAACTTGCAACTTCTTGCCTTGTCCAAAGGCTGCTGTTAGCAACTGTAAGGAATGCACTGACTATTTTCCAATAGTCTGTGTGCCTTTGCTAACAACTTCAACAAGTATATTGAATTTCAATCTGGATCATGGTATTTTATAATCTCACATTTTATAATCTCACATTCCAGGCAGTTACAGTTTGATTCTCCTGTCATTGAAAGCTCTTTGTATTTTTAGCAGGCTGCTGAATAGTTCATGCTGTGTCAGATCATGCTGGTTTCTCTGTAGTAGTTGCATTATAAGCCTCCAAGGAAAGATATTCTGTAAAACAGGTTTGGCTCAGACTGGATGTTAAATCAAGGTTATAAAAAAGCTTGCGCTTTCTTTTCTTCATTTTCTTTCTTTCTGTTCCTCCCCTTCCTTCCTCTTCCTTCTTTCCTTCTCTTTCTTCCTTTCTTTCTGCCTTCTTTTTCTTCCTTCCTTCCTTCCTCCATCCCTGCCTCCCTCCTGTTCCTCTCACCATCCACATCTGGCATGTATCTGTTTTCATCTGCTGTATAGGGTGGTAATCCTCAGGAAAAAGAAAGCCTTGAGGTTGTTCTCACCCAACGTCAAGCAAAGTTGCTGAAATGAACTTGTAGCCACAAGAAATAGGATCAAAAGGTAAGTGATAAATAAAGGCAATGTCAATATGCTGCTTTTGCAAGCCAATCTCAGATGCATTTCAGAAGCCTTTAGAAAGTGGAGTACCTTTAAGTAGACTTTTAGTGTTTTTCTAATCACACCTCAATAAAGCACTACAGACTTGATACTTGCAGTCAATTACTTCATGTTGACTTTAAAAAACAAACAGCAGCCATTGACTGGTATTCTTAATTGTATCCTTACTAAAATTTTCAGGGGCAAATAAAACACAAATCTAGAGATAACAAGCACATGTCTATCAGGTAGGTTTGCACATGCATGCAGACCTATAGCAACTGCTCAATATAGAAGGGAAGCAGGGCTGGAGATTATCTCAATGCTCTCTTAAATCAGGAGATTTGTTAATAGTGGTGGTCTCCTGTACGGGCGCATATTCCCTGCCATCTCTGTGATGCTGTTTCCATGGCATTTGGCGACAAGTCCTGAAGAGGTGGGGAGAGACCAGAGGCAAGTGTCTGCTGGTACTATCACACGTAAACATGATTTACTTAATCTTCAAATGTCAAAAGAAAATGTAGAAATGTCAGGCTTGGCTGGCAATACCAGTTGTAGGTTGGACACTTGAAAGTTACTTCAGTAAATACAAGCTTTTTTGCCTTGTTTGCTCTTACTATCTCCCTGTCCTTTTCCCACCAAACATTTCGCTCTCCGACCCAGCAATAAGTTGAATCATTTTTCTTCCTGTTCCAGGAAGTTCTAACAACAAATTTCAAACTTTAATAGAAAGCGAGAAATGGGGCAAAGGAAATGCACCAGCTTGGATTTTTTTTCTTGAGAGCAAATTTGCAGAACAGTACTTGGATAACTTAACTTATAAGGACATAACAGAAAATGGAAGATGGCATTTTAACATGCTTAGTGACTAGGCAAATTCTTAACATGAAAAAATCACTTTGGCTTTCTTTGAAATCCTCGCATTTAGGTTGGGGTTCACTACTGAGGGGAGAAAAAAATGAGAAAAGACCAATAGATAGGTGGTTATCCCCATCAAAAAAGTGTCTGAAACATAGTCTTCATTTGGAAAGCAAACAAGAAAAAAAGTAGACTTTGCAGGGTTGAGTAACCCTTGCTAACAGTTACTGGCACTGTACTTGAATCTAAATGAGAACTGTACCTTGCACTGATCTGTGTACACAGCCTCTGCAGTTACACCACAAAGGAAGAAAAAAATAAAGTTATGCCATCTTTGTATTCGATCTAAAGGCTCTAGCTTGTTTTGGGAAAAGGAGTGATATGGTAGTACAGGTGGACCAAGTTAAAAAGTCACACAGTGAATCCCCAAAACTTCCAACCCTGCACTCACCTTTTGAGACCTCTCTATATAAATGACCTGCTGTTTCAAAATGGCAAGACCCCATAGCCCCCCAAAGGCAGTCACTTTCTGGTCCCTGGCATTTGGTGCCCAGCGGGTGGCTGGACAGTGCAGGAATCCCATGGACGCGCTGGGAGGTGGCATAAGCCCTTTTCTCACCTCCCTTCCTGGGCTGTGGGACAAGTGCCCTCCTGAGAAAGTCCGCTGCTGCCTAACACAAGTCAGGGCTGCTCCAACCATTTTCTTGCATTTTCCTTTCTCACAGGTGGTTTCAGTTCCCAGATGCCAAAATTGCCCCACTGCTTTGTGGGTGACAGTGCCCCACTGTGTGTCGCTGAGGAGGGCACTGGGCATAAAGGCTGAAGCTGTGAGCTAAATTTTGGGGGAGCAATGCTCCCAAATGTCCCTGCCAGATCCCCGCTTCTTCATACAGATGAAGCATAGTCTAGCATCATGCTTCAGCCAGACTTTCCCACATGAGGGTTGAAGGGGTTGTTCATCCCTCCAACTTTGCATGAGTTGAAGACAAGAATGAAAACTTTCAAGGGAGATTCACAAGCCCCTGCCGTGTCTTACCTTTGAATGTTGCAGCAGGCATGATGCCAAGTAGGGAGTTTTTATTTATCAGGGACCTTCACCCCCTAACCCTGGATATAAAGCCAAACAATTTGAGGGACAGAGCAGTGATGACAAGGGAATCCCCAAGTCACTGCAATTAATATGTCTTTGGTCTGTGCCTGAAAAACACTGCCCTATAGAAGTACTGTGTTTATAAAGGAGTGGAAGTGCAGGACCCTAATGCTCTGTGTGCCATGGAGGGTTGTACCCAGACCAACACAGCACAGTGTCTGTGAAGTGGTACTGGAACTGCCCTATCCCTGCCACCGCAGCCCCAAACCCAAGCCTGTTTCACCAGCTTCCTCTGGCACCAACCACTTTTTTTTCTCTGCCCCTTTTTTAAGATGGCCCCTGCCCATTTAGAAACTGCTAATGAACAGCAGGATTTTGGTTCGCTTTTGGAACCCACCACCAATTGGATGGCAGCTCTGGAGCATCAGAGGGACTTGGACATGGTGATGTGTGTTAGTGAGCACTAGAGCTTGTCTCTCCAGATGATGCTCCTGCTCATTCCTGTGCATCGGGGAGGGTGGTGGGGTATTGCTGCTGATGGAGTTCTATCAGTGGACGATTTGCAAATGAATTGGCTGTTGACTGGTGGGTTTAGTTCTTATTTTTATATTTCTGGTCCTTTGTACACATCAGAATTACCAGACAGGTTTATCAGATCTTCTGGATCTTTGTATTTTTTTATTTGGTAGCACTATGTTGACTACAGACAATCTTTCCATTTTAAGGCCATATAAATGAAGTTACCGCACAGCTCCTGGGAGTTGTTTATTTGGAAGAGAAACTGCATTACTAGGTTTCTGTCATAAATTAGATATATTTGTGCCTGCCAACAAAATTTACAAATTTTTTTGCTTCTTGTTCTCTTCTGTGATGCTCCTACGTCAGACAAGATGGTAAGGTACATAAACTAAATTTTATACAGTCTTCCAAACTTCATAGCAGGTGGTGCTTTGTCTACTGTACCATAGATTGAATAGTTCGGGATCAAAGCATGTCTCCCTGAACAGGAGGGCACCAACAAACTCTCCTCTTCATGACAGGTGATAAATGATTTCAGCATTTTAGCAAGGTGGCTGCCTTCACCTGGAAAATCAGAATTGGCAACAGTAATTAAAGAAACTGCTTATATAGACATCAATGCTTGCGTGTTATGAGCAGTCTGAGACTGCTGTGCTGAACAAAGATGTTCTTCAATTCATTACAAACTGGATAGATAGAGCTGGCCTCTCAAGCTCTGTAGACTAGGCTATTGAAATAAATTGATTTGATTTACAACTACAGAGAATCTGAATTGTAATTTTACTATTATAAAACTCCAGAAGAGATAATTTCTGTTTTCTAACAACATCATTTTCTCCAGGAAAGTACAGCATAAATGCAAACAAAATGTTCTGTGAAAATGTAACAATCTCAGAAAAAAACCCACAACCCAAATCCCCAAACAAAATCAACAAACCGTGATATTGCTTTTCTTTATCAGAAATAATAATTTTGGGCAGTTCTGTCTGAAGAAGCAAAACCATTTCAATTGGACTCAAATCATCATTTGATTCACTTAATTCAGTAAACTATTGTGTTGTGCTGTGTCATGCCATAACATATCTTACTACATCAGTCATGAAGCCCTAAGCATGACTACGCTGCACCAGACAGGGGTTCACCCAGCCAGCACCCCATCTCCAACAGCAGCCAGCAGCAACACTGGTGGTGAGGAGCAGCCAAGCTTGTGGGGAGGACTGTTCCTGGGAGCAGCCTTGCGGTTCGGAGCCCTCCATAGCCAGGGCTGGTGTCTGTGCTGCCATGCCATGGTGCTGAAGCCCTCCTTCCCAAGGGCTCTGGCACTATGGTGTTTTCTGAGTGGGTTGTCACCACGACTTTCACTGCTGTGGGAGATCTGGAAGCTGCAATTCAGCCCTGGTGTCAACAGGGGAGAGATTTGGATAAAGAAAGAGATGGGTATTTCCCCTGCCACGTTATCTAACTATGCTATAAGCAGCTTTAGAAGACATAGTACCAAAAATGTAGACAAATGTCTTGTCTACACCACAGCTCCTAGTCTTCCAGATAGTTGAATGGACTTGACCTACTTCCAGCATGGCCCTCAGAAGGGTAAGTTTGCATATCTACTTGCAGATGACAAATCCGGGGATGGGCAGCTCAGGCATGCACAAGGAGTGCAGCGGTGATAGCAGAGGCTGGGATGCACTTATCACATGCACAGTTCACTAAAACGATCAGTCTTGCTGGTTATGAGTGTATAACTAATTTTGAAGGCCGCCTGTTCTAAGCCAGAACAACAACAACAAAAGAACAAAATGGCAACAATTCCTACAGACTGACTATCCCTTTTCTGTGTTGAACAACAGTACAATAAACTGCAAGTAACCTGTCCCCAGACTCCGGACATTTTTTTAGAAAACCTAGAGCACAGCCATGACTCCTTCCCAAACTTACCATGAGAAATCAGCATCCTACAGTACTATGCTTTAAGCATTGAAACTATACAACTGCACCATCCCATTTATTGGACTTATTAGATCAATAAGTATTGAAAATACCAAATTAGATACTAACACTGTATAACTGGAAGGGTAAATTTAGTGTTGGTATAAATTTAGGAATCTCACTGATGGAATTAATGCAAGGCCTCATATTTTGCAAACTAGGGCTACAGCCTTGCCACTGTACTTTCCAGAGTGGTCTGTTGAAATTGAAGGCATGAACTTAGCAGGATGAGGCACTCCAGATCCAAAGCATCTCTTACAGTCATTGCAAATAGGTGTTACAAGGTGGTAGAAGATTGGAACCCCAACATAATCTTACAGAGGTTGTAGCTACCCGGGATCTTAGTGCAGCCAAGGGAACTGTGAAGGCACAGTTGAGGAGGGGGTGAAAAGCTTTTACGATCTGTGGACCAGTTCTGACTAAGCCAGTCCACAGTGCAGAGCTGTTGGCAGTCACGGCCAAGTCTGTGCAGCCCAGAAACCGGGGAACCTGACAAAGTCCTGTGTAATTAGTTTGTTCATTCATTCATTTATTCGTTCATGCAGCAGCTGTGTTGTAAGTGATAGGCATAGCCCAGCAAGGAAGACAGGCATCACAAACAAGTTTCCTGTTTCTTTCCTACCAGGTTAAACAATAAACGTAACAAGGAGGAATCAACAACAGAGAATTTAATGCCATATAGGGAATGTACTAATTAGTGGTGCTTGCTGAGCCTCTGAAGAGCCTTTCACTGTCATGTGAAAATGCTGGCTTTGCCTGAGACATCTGCACTGGTGCTGTTAGGAAGCAGCAAACCCACTGGCTGTCCTGAGCTCTGGAGCTCGGCCCCAGCCTGCTGCAATGGGACAAACTGGGTAGGGGCTTCCGAGGATGACTGGTTGTGTTTCCAAACCTGTATCTCAGAGTCTGACTTGTCTCCATGAGGCTGTGCCCTTGTCAGATATTCTTACATCAGGTACAATGTCTGCGGCAAACCCCAAATCTTTCTGCCTATTTTGCAAGGGTTTTCAATTAATGTATCTGAGTCCCAGCCCCAAGGCCATGGGCTCACAGCAACGTTGGTAAGTCCTATTTCATTCTCTGTGAGGTTTGTCTTAGAGGCAGCCAGCTGGGGTGGCCCAGAAGAGAGCCAAGGTGTGGGCTAACACTTATGCAGTGTGGGCCAGCAGGAAACCACATCTGAGCTTGCTGCATCAGCCTCTTCTCGTTAGCAACATGCCCAGACCCTTACCCCCCTTCCTCTGTCCTTCAAACTTCAATGATTTCTTTTAGGACTAAAAATTTTCCCTTTAATGCTACTAGGTAGTGGGAAAACCCAGTCCCTTCATCCTGGCCAACAGCTTGAACTGTGAGGCGAGAGCCTGGGCAGAGCCTTTGGCAATCACAGTCCATGCTCTATAAAATGGCATCCAGGTCTGCCTTTTCCTTTGCTTCTGTGGACAGGCACCTTGTGCACGATGCACAAAATGCTGATCTCCAGGTGGGGGACTCATCCTCTGCTTGGAGGTGTCTGTGAGAAATTTAGTTTTAAGCCTACTCTCATAGTGGTGCAGGGTGAAGGATACTTTAAAGGTTTCTTCCTCTTTCACAAAGTCTTTATTAAAATATACACACTGTGAGGGCTGTCTAGAGCTACCCATGAGCCTTGTCAGCTTGCTGGTGCTGCAGGTAGGTCACCCCATACAGGTCACCATCCCAAGGATTCTTTGCATCCTTTCTTTGTCTGTTGGGATAGATGTATCAGTAATTATTTCAGCCCTACCGGCATCTGCCTGCACCCTCGCTGTGCTATTCCCCCCTGCCAGGTATGTGATTTCTGTTGCATGGAGTTGGCAGTTGTTAGCTTTGCTGCAGCCCCGGGAGGCTGAACCATTTTCTGAGCTCCGATTTGTAGATTTTCTTCCCTTTAGACAACAAGATTGTATATGGAGACCAGGAAGCTTTATGCAGTCAAAGGGTGGCTTTTCTTGAGAGGTTTCTTTTCCTGAGAAACACCTGCAGTTTGCCTCGCCAGGCAACGAGGCAAGGACATGTCTGAAATGAGGATGCTGAATGTACACTCTGTTTCAATATCGGTTCCAGCCCAAGAGCATTGCCTTGTGTGTCAGGTGTAGTGTGTGGTATCAACCGCCTCCCAAAAGCCATTCCCCTCTGGGAGGAGAGGAAAACATGCTCTGTTCATGTAATGACTTCATTTTCCTTATTTGTTAAGAAAGTGACATTTCCTCCTGTGGGTGGATGCGGAGTCCTTCCAAGGCTGAGTTTCTTCCTGGACCACTGATTCCCAGAGCAGTGCATTTGCAGCCCTCACCCTGGGCTGGGGGCGAGAGGCTCCAGCTGCACCCCTGGAGCAGGGATGGGGAGGGTGAGGTGCTTTGTGCTCTGTTCTGCAGTTTGCAGAGACCATCTCTACTCCCTGGAGGCCCTCAGCCTTTTCCGCTATTGTTTTGACTCCAGTGCATTCACCCTGAGGGTGAGATCAAGGATGTGACATTTTAAAAATCCCTGACACTATTATGAACTCTGTCTTTCGTTTGCACATGCCTTTATCTCCTTCAGTGGGGAATAGCCCTTCTGAGCCCTTTCTTTTCTTACCTTATGCTGCCTGTAGCTTTTCTTTCATGGCTCGTAACCCTGTCAGACACCTTATCAGCTTGTGCAGCTCTGTCCAGCTGAAAATTGATTATTGCCATTTGCCTATGTGTTGATTGTCCTTTTATCTTGTGCCACAGCATTTTTCATGGCTCCTCTGAATAAGCCCCTTCCTTCTAATGGTGCTGTCACTATCCTCCTCACCCATGCTGTGCACCATAGGTTCATGTTGATTCAATCTCAATGTAATCTGTTGCAATTCTTGCATCTTTTCCCAAATGCTGGGCATAGCTGTGGCTTGCTAAGGCACGTGCATTGTATATTGTCTTTCAGTGTCTCCCAGCGCAGTAGACTCGGCTTGCCTTTCCATTTCAGGGCTCTTTTCAGAATCTCTGCCCATCCTTACAGCAGTCTCAGTCTGTTCTGGTTGACATCCTTTGCTTGGCAAATCCTAATTCCTTTCTCCAGAATTAATTCTGCTTCCTGCAGTAGCCTCCAGGCTCTGCCCCAGGCAGCAATTGCAAGAGAGGCTCTTGCCAGGATCCACTCCTGAAGCTGTAGCTTTGGCTCTGCCATGTCAGGGCAAACTGTCCTTTTTGTACCCTCTATTTGAAAACCTCTTATTTATCTTTTTAGCTTGTAGATGAAGTACAGGACTCGTATTTCTACAATGGTTTCTTTGCCCACCAGAACTGAAGATTATTTGGAAACACCAAGGAATGGCCCTTTCTCCTGCCTCTCCTGCCTTTTGCTGGCAACCTCTCTTACCCTTACTGTGTTCATTCTCAGTATACCACAGTTTATACCCTATTCTGGTGTCCCCTCCAGCTCCAGCGTTTCAGCTCTGTCAGGTGTTTTGCCACCTCTGGTCTTACACAAAGAATGTTTTCTTAGTTTGCTTTGGTCCCGAGGCTGTGCGCTGCTGTCCTTGCTACCCAAAAAAGTCCCTCTGTTGTCTTGCTCATCACAGCCCAAGCTGGGGCCAAGGAGGATGGTGAACCCCTTGGCTTTTTGTGACCTGCCTCCCCTCTGTGCCCTGAGCATGCCCCTGCAGTCAACAGGGCCCCAGGGACTTGACCAGCTGTGGAGCATGGCTGGCTTTTCTTATGGGGTCCTTGGTCATGCACAGCATCAGGCCTGCAGAGCATCTCTCCTTGTAGAGAGGAATCCAAGTCACTCTTTTCTAAAGGTAGTAATGAGGCAGTAGTTTAAGGTGCTTTTCTCAGGTTCGAGGGTGCTTAAATTTATAACCGTATGAGTCTTTACTCTCTTTCTGTACCTGAAGTCTGCCTCTGATTTATATTTGCAGTTTGAGGCATATTCTGTATCAGAAAGATGTTCTTGCTTTTATTTGGAAAAAAAAAATAAATCTTGAAAAATTGCATAAGATGCCAAAACTTAACTCACATCAAAATCCATAACAATATTATTTAATTCCTTGTTCTAGGTTTATTGTGTGGTGGAATAATTAAGTTCATATGTTCATTTGGACTGAATAAACTGCAGTATTCTAAGGCAGTTCAGTGAGCTTCACCTCTGCTGTGGGGACCAGAAAGCAAAGCATTCAGCTGACAAGGACCAGACAGTGGTGGCACCAAATTTGCACCTAGTGCAAGGTCACAGGTTGCACCAGAAGCCACAGAGCATTGCCAGGTCTCATTAGGTGAGGATCCGGTCCCTGGGCTGTCTCCTTCTACAGTCTGAATTGCAGCAAGCTAGCTGCCTTCTGCTATTTTGTCATCTGCCAGTATAGGTATATATTGCATTGAAGCCAGGGTCTGCAGGCAGCTGTGTACAGACATGTCCTTGTGGCTCTGTTGCCACCAACTGCTGGGGCTCCAGGAGTTCATCTGAGTTCAAAGGGACTTGTGTGTGTGTAAAACTAGAGACTAGCATGGATTTTGGTCAAATTAGAAAGCTGCCCACAGGAAGTGACAGAAAAGGACTTGTTTCTGGCCCTGTTCAGTAGGTGGGAGTTTTGACTGCAGACGTTTACGAAGCTGGGATTTCAGTGAATTGGCCAAAATGACCATACGTCTGAAGAGCTACCTACAAAGAGGTATTAAAATGCACAGGTTTTGCAGCTGAGGGCACAGTGCGAGCATCTGACCATTCCACCGTAATGACTTTTGTCCTAATAATAACTTAAATGGTTTCCTAAACATTAACTTGAACTTGCTCAAGGGAATGGCCTTTCTTTGCTTATAATAATTTCACATGAAGTACAGCATGCACATTGGAGGGTAACTGGAGTTAATGTCAATTATGAATCACCAATTTCCTGCTCTAAATAACATTTCTTCTCAGCAGCTTCACATACGGCAAGCTGCCCTGCAGTTTTAACCCAAATTGTTCAGCTGAGACTGACTTTCATTCAATGTTTCCTTTTTAAACAGGAGGTATTGCGCATGGAGTGGCCGCACAAACCTGTGTGATAGACAAATTAATTTGCTTTAATTTTTCATAGTAAATAGCATAGAAAATGTCTCCTCCACTTTGCTTATCGCATTTTTACTGCACGAAAATCACATCATGTGGGTATTGGCAGGAGACTGCAACAAAATAAGGTTGCCATTATTAGTATCTGGCTGTATTTTGCCCAGTCATTTTTGCTGCTCTAAGTGAATTTATTGGAAGGTTTTTGTCATTATGGCAATGTTGTTCAAATCACAGTCCTAACCTGATATTATACTGAGGAAGACAATGATGCCCTTCTCAATTAAGTGGAGGTACTCCTGCCACCTTAGTGCCTTAGTGTTTTCTCTCTCTTGTGCAAACTATCCTAGAAATGAAGCTACAATTTGACTCAGCAATATGCAAGCTACAAGGAAGCCCTCAGGATCTGACTCTTGCTGAGGGAAGCTACTTTAAACCACATTTAGAAACATTAACCCCCAGTTTGTACTCAGGCAAAACTGCCAGTTGTGCCACTGAACGCTTTTTAGGACTTTCTGACAAACTCTGACCTCTTGAGGAACACAGGGGACAGGCAACATCAGCAATGTTATTGTTTGTAGTTTGGGATGGTGGGGACGAGAGACCAACCCAAAGTGCACCATATATCCCTCACATGGGGAGGTGGAGATCCAAATGCTGAAGAAGCATGGGAGGAATTGCCAGAGACACCACATGTAAGCTGTATCCCAGGGTCCCAAAGTCCACGCTGGACACCCGGGGGGCATGATTGTAACTCCTTCCTACAAGAGACTGGGGTTAATACAGCCTGTGTTTAGATGTGGTTTGGGGATCCTGTAGGACACCTCATAACTGTTCTTTGATACTTGGATAAGCATTTGACAGACTACAAATCTTCACCGAGAGACTTTTTCTACTTCTATCACATGGAAGAAATACACTGCAAATTGCACACTGCACATCAAGTGTCATTATCCCACACCGTTTGACACAAAACCCACCCTGCAGCCTTGGCAAAAAAGCAAGATATTTAGCTGACCTATGTACAACTATGGATGTCTGGTATGTTATTTATCTACCGCATATGCTTATAAGATAATTTGAAACAACCTTAAAGGTGGAATTCATCTGCCCTAACCAAGGCATACAACAGCTGGATGTCTAAATCTGAACTAGTCATTCTTGGCTCCCTTTGTTATTAATAGAGATAAATGGATACTGTCAAAAGGCAATTCCACCTCATCCTATCATCAGCAAGTGAACAGCCCCTCAGGCAGTCCCTATTTGTGGTTTCCGCTGACAGTGAGAGGAGCCTAGCTGGGACTGAGATATCTGA
Organism: Pandion haliaetus; assembly: GCA_013401275.1. Classification (NCBI taxonomy): domain Eukaryota; kingdom Metazoa; phylum Chordata; class Aves; order Accipitriformes; family Pandionidae; genus Pandion; species Pandion haliaetus. Next base: position 73,732 of record VYZV01023987.1, read on the forward strand.
CTTCAGGAAGGGTGGATACATCCTACAAGTGTCTTCAGAACTGTTGAACCACATTGCCAAGGTTCAGAGAAACATGTTAGTTTTTATCTTTCTCATTAGATATAAAGTAGTGACAAAGGACACCAGAGAGGTGCAGCCAGTCACTTCAAAGGTGATGGGGACAGGGTTCACGGTGGCCACAGTCTCTTCTAGGAGAAAGAGACTCTACCTTCCAGCAGTCTGAAGGTAGAAGAAAGACGTCTTTACTCTCTTACTTATGATTGTCTCATAGGATTAAGTTGCCTTTTGTCTGTCTGTCCCGATGTTAGTGTCTCCCATTGGCTTTTCAACCAGCTGCCCAGTTTCAAGCAATTTTAACAGCAAGGCAGAAGTCTTAGAGAAAACTAAGTTTCTAGACAATTTCTGGGACGTGTAAGGAGCCGTGGTGTTTAGGCAGGAGTGTTGCATCCTATTGCTGTACTGCAGAAGGAAACTGAAGCACCCACAGTTTGGCAGTCTGAGGAGGTGAGGAACCACGGTGTGCTAGATGTGCTTGCTCAGCCAGCAGTCCTGTAGGGGCTTTAAAAGCAGTTGAAAATTTTGTGGGAGGGAGCAAAGGGCAAGGTGTGGCATTACACATCATCAAGAGATGCAGGGGTCAGGGAGACAAAGGTAACGTAGATGCAAAACCTGAGTGGGTAATCCTGAGGGACATAGGCTTAAAAATGTGTAGGAATCCAGGTTTCTTCACTTGTCTCATATAAACTGTTCATCATGGCTTTGTGGTGAGTGCAGGGGAGCCCAAGTGTGACTAACGGCACCAACGACTTTCATTAGGAGGGCAGAGCAGGGACTTCTTGCACTCGTATCACTCATGCTAATCTTCCCCCACTTGACTGCCTCCCACCTCTCTCCCACAGACATGTTCAAGCCACTGTTTGTCCAAGATCTCTCCTTGTTATATTGTTTTTCTTGTCAGGCTCTTCAGCTTGTCTTTTTTAAGTGCTGATACCCCAATGTCATTTGTGCCTTGTAAGCAGCACACCGCAGGGGAGCCCTACCTGACTGACTACTCCTTCTTGCTGAAGGAGCCAGGGGGTCATCAGCTTCTGGTCCTGCTGCAATCACATTTTCAAGTCAATCTAAAGTCTGAGTATAGTCCACAGGCAATATGTCTTTCTGACCTATGTCATAAAATGAATAAGCAAATAGTTCAGACCCAATTTTCACAGTCTTTTCCATAGCAGCCTTATTCCCTAGATGAAGGGAGCCTTGCTGTAATAATGGCATATGTGTAAGGCACTGAATAATCATTTCCATATAGGGTGTCTTAACAACAAACATTCGTGGATATATAAAAACCTTGAAAGAAAAGGCCCATTTAGGTTACAGAAGAATATATGTGTTTAGGTATTTAAATATCCTTGCAAAATGAATCTGACATAATGCACAATGGGGAGAAAAAAGAGATGAAAAATATCAAGTGCCTAAACAGTCTTGTGCCACCTGCTCCCACATTGATGTATGTGGGTGTGTAATTTTATTTATTGAGAATATTATTTACCTAATACTTATTTTGATTATTAAAATGATAGAAAATACTTCCTCTAAGAATTCTGGATACCTGTCTGCACAAAGTATATATTCATTATGTAAGTATTGTGTTGCTTCTTACTGTAGACTATCATTGCAATACTTTCAGTTCCTCCTACGTTCCCAACTACAAAAAAAATAACTGATAGCCAAGCCCCAAATATGAACTACCCTTATCAATTCAGTAGTAGAACAAAGCATCGTCCTTCCCTAAACTGCATTCCTATACATCGTACCCCCTCTAACTGCTTGCAGCAATAATGTACATGTTTATGTCTGTGTGTGAGTATATACCTACACTTAAAAATTGTCCTTGCATGTGTACTCCATTCATGGTCTTCACAGACACAACCAGCACAGATACCAAGTACTGCCTGTTCTGACAGTACATTTGATGATATGAAGGTCTGTTATCCACTGTCTCAGAATGTAAAAATTGCCTGGGGAAGACTACAAAATGGCAGCACTGGAAAATTCATCAGATGAAAATGAAAGGTTGATTTTGCTGCAGAAATCTGAATGCATTTCACAACACATACGTGATGGAGAGGTGAGACCCTGCTCCTTTGAAGAAGCAACATGGTGCTTGATGATGCCAATGGGGCAAACAATTTGGTCCCACTGAATGGCAAGTAATGGTAGTACAATGCTTTTCTGAGAACAAACATGAGTCTTGTAGGTCATACAGTGGTGGAATAAGGAAACCTGCAAATTAGGGTTGCAGGTCTGCAATGCATTTCATGGGGATGGAACCAAGGAGGCTGGTAGAACTCCATGCAGAGGTGGATCTCCATCTCTTCAAAATTACAGCCTGAATGCTTGAGGGAGGGCTTTATCTCACCTAGTTTTATCTATTTAAAAAAATAGATATATAGTCCAACTGAGTCAGCAGAGTATCTCTGGTTGTTCACAGAGAGAAAAACTGTTACTGATGCCGACCTGAAACTGGCCTGAACTGAAAGTAGTTTAGGATGGAAACTCTCCATGTGTTGTTGGGAGAGCCTAAATTTAGTTTTCAGGCAACTACTGTTAAATGAGATAAACTTCCTCTGAAGGGAACTCAGATCAGAACTGACGGGAGCAGGATACCTTAGATCTTCTGGAAATCTTATCTAATATCTGGGGTCATCTCAAATGTCTAATCATCTTTGAAAAATGAGCTCTGAGCTCTTGTGCTTTCCACTTTTATTTGTTTCTTTAAAATGACTGGTTTTATGGGTGGGATTAAGTCACAGTGGTTGAGAGAGGCTGAAGATTTATGAACAGCTATGAAAAAGTTATGGGCCATAGTGTTCATGAGGTGGGGGGGAGGCTACATTTGATGCTTCTACTTTTGTGCTTGTGATCATATGTAAATTCATTCAGACAGCACAAATGAGACCATCAGTTTATAAGTCACCAGCCTGTGAGGTCAATTAACTGTCGATTAACTTCCACTTACTGCCAAATATGGTCTCGAAACGGAAGATAAAAAATTGAAAGCCACTTTTAATTTTTTGAAAAATTTTTAGTTCAATATTTGCAGATTTTCCTGTATTAGGAATTTGTAGCTGTGGTAGTAAACTGCTGAGCACTACTCAAAAATACCACTGTTTGAGGTATTATTGATAATTGTTGAGTATTTAAAGTATGCTTAGCACCCAACAAACTATTATTACAGATTTTGTCACCTGTAGGTGCAAAGATGAGAAACCTAAGCTGGACCAGTAAAAAACTTAAGCAGTATTTTCAGTAAGGACTGTGAGTAGTGTATCTACTGTCTTCTGGAGGATTTCATCCAGGAGCTACTTAACCAGGCCTTTGTCTTGCACATGGCAGGTCCTTAAAGCAAGCAACTGGAGTATGTAAGCCAATTTCTCACCCATGGAAAAAGACACAAAACCCAGCAGCATAATGACCAAAGGGCCAGGAGGCTTGGTTGTAAAAGAGTGTGTTGGCTAAATTAAAAAAGATTGCTATGTGTAGTCTATCTGTTTAAGGTAAGTGTAATGCCAGAGCATCAGTGACATTTCATCCTGCAGTTACAGTGAAGCAAAGATGCTGGTGAGCTCTGCAGTCATCCATCCTGGGTGACCGTGGTGGCATCTGCAAGAGAGGCAGAGAGCTGATACACATATGGTTGGTGAGAGCAACGCAGGGTTGACTTAAGAGGCAAAACAATGTAAACACTGAGTATGAGAGAAAAAATGTGCAGCAAAACTCACATCCTGAGAATCTCGGTCCTAAATGGATCATTTGTTTATCCTACCAGCCAAACCTGGCTCTACAGCAAAGCAAGCCAAAGAATGTCTCCTTTATTGTTTCCATGATGCTTACTCATCTACAAGCCATTCCCCTTTTAGATTATTCTATTTTTAAGGCATAATTTCCATCTGTTCTTTGATCTTATACCACATAAGACATTTAGCTAATAACTTCATCCATCAAATACCAACTTTCCTTTAGAGTTCAAACACAATCGACACAGGACCCCGTCCATCTGCTGGCCAGTGCCTCTGAACAGATCCAGCTTGTGAATGGCCAGCTATGTCGCCTATTTTTTAATTAACTGGCTAAGGTCTGTGCTTCCCGTAACGCTGCAGGACGACTAGGGGGCACTCCAAAGGGAAGTGAAATGCACTCCTCTGTGGAAGCGGAAAAGAGGGTTTGGTACATTCTAAGTGGGGTTTTCCAGTGGATGGAGTCTGCTTTCAGCCTCTCAGGGAATGATTTTTTTTGCGTAAGCCCACGATATTTATATAAAAGGTTTGAAGAGTAACTGGTTTCAAATTTGGCATTCTTCAGATGAAGGTGGGTAAAGCAGAAAGACAATGTTTGCTTCTGTGAGCAAACTTCCGAATTTATTTGAGAGAAATTTCAGGGCAAGTTATCTGAAGCATCGGAATTGCAGATTTGCAGACAAGTATTTATACAGAAAATGCTTGTCTGCTTACCCAACTGGAGAGCCAGGGAATGTCAGATGATTTAGGTGACCAATTGTAGTGAAGCAGCACAGCTTGAATTAAGGATATCTGAGATAATCACAGTTAAAAAAATTCTAAGAAAAACCTGTCAGAAAGGAGGAGATTAATGAGTAATCCAGGGAAAAGGTAGTTTTTATATTGATATTTTCCAAGTGCAAACCGATATAAATTTTTTTAAATTGTTACTTTCAGATTCCTCACATAGGTCTGTTACCTTGCTTCTCAGTGGTTTGCTTTATCTTGCACGCAATGCATTTGTTTAGGAAGGAATTTGATTCAGGATTTATATTCCACAGGCTTACATATGCCACAGTGTACATATCTCCAGATCCGAAACAATAACAACAACAAAAAAAAGCGCCTACATTTCCTTCTATTTCCTGGCTTGCCAATAATAAGAAGTCCCTGCAGAGAGGAGCTTGGCTGGTGGTGTTTTGTGATTTCTCAGATAACAAGAGCTTCACATTTCTGTGGAATTCCCATTTGCCAGTGAGCTGCTGCTGCCGCTGCCCTGATTGATATATGACTGCAATGGCACTTTTCCATTTGACATTCCCTCTCTCTCTCTCCCCCCCTCTCCCTCTCTCTCTTAAACAACAGCCCTAACTTTTGTGTGTTGCAAATATAAAAGGCAAGCCATGTGACAGAGGGACAGAAGAACAAAAGCATTTGGAAGTAACAGGACCTCTTTTTAGCTCTCTGAAGAGTTTGAGGGGAGGAAGGAGCAGTGCATTTTCCAAAGGTAAGCACACAAATAAGAGATTCCTCCAGATTTTGAGTATTACATGGACTTAAACTGAGCACTTAATCTCTTTATCTGACAAACACATCTTCTCCTTGTACCATTTTTTAAATTGAAATGTGTTCATATGGAACCGAAACAGCTCTAGTACCTGTGTCTCCTTCTTATGCTTGTAGCTTTAACTATATGTCCTGTCTGAAGGATGCCTGTACGCAGTCAAATAGGTAGCCCAGTGTACTTCTGAGCAACTTGCTTAAACATCTATTCTTGTGGGCATGCCAAGCTCACGCAGCTCTGCGCTGGTCCTAGTTGTATGGCTTTGGAGTGAATGGACATGCTGGACTCTGCCCCGAATTCATCGAGAGAGCACCGGTATCGCCAGCACCCTCTTTGTCCCATTACAATAGGACTCTATGAGCACAGGCAAGCCTGCTAGTTTAAAGCTGGATTGTTTACTTTTATCACTACTTATGCATGCTGTTCTCTTGCCAGTCATCTGCTGGAGTGCTTAGAATAATTTGAAACAACAGGCAATATTTATTTCTAGCTTTGTGTGTCATGCTTTGCAGGAGCACTCTTAATTTGCACATTATTATTTATCCAAACTTCTGGGAAGCTTTACTATGGACTGGGCAGCACTGGTTATGGATTAGGACAGATTTAATATACACTCTTGATTGGCTGAAGCCTATGAGAAAAGCCACGATGTTTGCCTTTGCTGTAATGCCGAGGGGTATATTTAGTAGGTAGCTGACCCTGTCAGCACAACACGTAATGCAGCGTGGCTGTGCAGTCGGTAGCTGACACGGGAAGATGCTGCAGGACCCCAGACAGCCTGCTGAAGGAGAGAGGGAGGTTCTCTTCATTCGCTGGCAGATCATTTCGCTGTGTATCAGCATCAGAGGCACAAGCATAACTGTTCTCTGTGTCTTTGGGACAAAAGAAGAGTTTCACTGTTAGGAGCCCAGTGATAAAGTGTCAGTGTAGTGTAACTGCGAGGTGCGGGAACGGACACTGCCCCGAGAGAGCCCGGCTGAGGAAGAAAGCCCTGTCTCCCTGCTAGGATTCAGGTGAGTGAATTCATCCTATAAAAGTTCAAATGAATGGGTCCAGTAACAAAAATAGAGGAACAAAGATGAACCATGCGAAAAGCAATGTCAGTACTACATTTACTAACCACTGTAGTGTCAGTAAAGCAGGCTCACGTAGAGTGTGTGTTGTGGGGGTAATTTTCTTGTGGCAAATCTGAATTTGCAAGATGGTGTATGTGGACTGACTCTTGTGGGACTGTCAGGCAGATTTCTTATCTTACCCCTCAAGTTCATTTAGATTTCTCCCACAGCCTCCCCCATAAAATGTCTTATTTGTTTCTGCCTGGGACAGATAGCATGACAAGGAACTTAAGGTTTCTGCAGCTCTTTAAAGATGAAAAAATGTTTCCTATATGCTAAATGTTACTAACAGTCCCTAAAGCTTTGTAACTGTCCCAGTGGCTGAGGGATGAGAACTCTGTGTATTGCAAAAGGACAGCCAAATGATTCTTTAAAACCAACAGTGGGGACAAATTCACTTTAAATCAGTTCCTTATTGCAAAGTAATCTTCTAATAGAAGCAACTCAGCTGCCTGGTGGGGTCAATAAATGCGGATGTAATAATCACAGTCCTGTTATTTGTCCCTCTTCAAAAAAGCGTCTACATTTTAGAACTTCTATTTTTTTTTCCTTTGAATTACTAACGATGCTCGCTTTTGCTTGGGCTGTGGGACCTTACTCATGTCTGTGAGCAGTTATACATATGAATAATTCCCTCGACCTAAATAGAACTATTTGGTGAGCAATTACTTACCAGCTTGAATCAGGGGTTCCCAATGTGACTTATATATACATTGGCATGCTCATGCTGAATAATGAAATCTTATTTGCAATACTGGTATCATAAGAAGATGCTTTAAGATTTTCCAGTTAAAAGCAAATGTGGAATGAAAAGATGTTTCAAGCTTAAAAAATAAAATGCGGTTTGATTTAGTGGAGGGGTATAATTAAGGGCTGCTGCTGATTACTGTAGTTACAAGCTCAGATCTCTACCTGGAGGTGTCCCATGTAGGTTTCCTGGGTTTGTGCAGTGCCTGGTTTTGATCAGATTCATATATGCTCATGATTCCTCCTTGCAGAGCAAGATACTTGTTATGGACAATCTTGTGTACAGTTCGCAGTAGCAATACCCCAAGTAGCTACCTACGCATGGCTGATCTCTGCAAAAGCCATCTGCCCCACCAGAACGATCCCTCACGTGCTATCAAGGCTTGTGATAGCATCTCTATGTTCTTGCTTGCTTCAGTTGCCAGGATTGCAATCTCTTTTGCCCAGGTGCCAGGATTGCAATCTCTTTTGCCCAGGTGGGAGGAAGCGAACCACCTCCTTGGGGACTGGCATTGATGCCTGCAGTGACTCATTTGACACGGAGTCCTCCTGGAGTTGGGTTCATTGCCCATTTCCCCTGAGGTTGACTCTGTCCTCTTCCTGGCTGGTCTGCCCTCAGATGCGCTAGGAAGGTTGTTCTTGGACCTTGAAAGGAGTTGACTATCTGTGGTGCAAAGCTTGCATGAAGCCACTGAGACATCTGTTTTTGTAACAAGTCTGGCGGATTATTTGTTTAACTGAAAGAAGAAGAAAAAAGTCCTTTTTCTTTTTTCCAAATACTATAATTGTAATTACAATTATAAATATTAGATAGTTGTATTACAAATACTACAAATTCCTTTGCCTCTCATGTCCTGCTGAGTATGAAGAGAGGCTTGTCTCCATGAGTTTTAGAAAAGTTTTGCTACATGAGACTGTGCCACGGTCCCATGTTATTTGAGTAATCCACCTCTTGAGCGTGGCTGGAAGCGGCCACATCAAAGAAAGACACAGAGACCCCGTGGCAGGCAGCTACGGGGTAACTTGCTGTGGCAAAGGATTTTTCCCTAACCCCATCAACTGAACTCTGAGTCTTGAGAGTTTATAACCCTTACAAAAACTCTTTAAAAATAAAACGCTCACGACTGTAACCCTCCCATACATAACAAGTCCTTTTGCTGAGCCCAGCTAAACTTTTGCCCTCTGTGATATCTTGTTCCACCGGATCATTGTCGGTTGTGTAAACATGTGTTTCTTTTCATCAGTTTTAAAATGTGCAGGCTCTCGGCTCCACTGCCCTTCTCCACGTCCTGGTATCTTGAGATGGGGTGAGTAGCTATGCCCAGATCACCTTTTTTCTGCTGTCTTGCTTCCCACTTGACAGTCCTTTTGCTAAAACTCAGCTCAAAGGCAGCAGAAAGATTTAGTTGGGTCAGGGTAGCTCGGGTGCCTGAGTCTCCTTGGCCAAGAGCACCCCACTTTGCCCACGCTTCTGTGCATGCTTATGAAGAGATGCTGCAGTCTCTGCTGAGTATGATCAGCTGTTATTTCCTTTTTATATGTGTCAGTGTGGAACATATTAAAATTTCTCAGTAGTGGTATGTTAGGAATCCCTCTGATGCCCCACCTCTAACTTAGCAGAACAATAAAAGCAAGGTTGTAGTAAGCCTTTGAGCAGCTGGCTGTCTATATATTCCTTCTTTTTTCACATAATCTAATTCAGACTATTATCCGGGTAGCAGTGGCACTACCACTTCCAGACACCATCAGTCCTTGTCCTGTTTGCTGGAATTTCGTTGCGTGGCACAGAGATCCTTTCTACCCCAGACAAGTGTAGCCTTTCTTCTGGTGTCAGGGTATTGGGCTGCTGGTGCCATGGTGACACTGGTCCTGGGAATTCCACCGCATCGCTATTTTTCAGCTTCTCTTTGTTATTCTTCTATTTGCATCAATCATTGTTATGGCTTACGCTTGTCACATTTACGTGCTTATTATTACTGAGCTGCAAACTGTGTCAGTCTGGCAGTGCGGAGGCAGCACAGGTTATGTTGCCCTTTAAGACATGTGAGTTGAGGATCTGAGTTAATGCCTTAGCTCTGGTTTGGCAAAGGTTAAGCATACCATGGCAGTGACAATCGCATTACTGTCATAGCAGTGTGGCTCAAAGAGAGTGGGACCCAGGGGAACGTTCTTGCCCTTGTTAGAAGACATAAAATTGTTACCATGAGCCAAATATTTGGATTCCCTAATTATCAGAGGCCGAGGTATATGGATGGTGGTCAGAATTTTGCCTGTGTATAAAAGAAGAGAGGATTTTGCCCCTAGGCTCAGAAAAGAGGGAACATCCCCTTCAATCATGTGCTATCTCCAGCATGCGTAGCACACTCTGCTGGTCCCAGTGACAGGGATGTCTTTGCTTAGTATTAAAGAATAAGGAACCCATTCCTACTCCTGCATCTATTGGTAACTCCAGTCCTTTTTTGTTCTCTAGCAAATATGTAAAAGAGAACACAAACTTCCCACCTGCTTGTAACACACTCCAACAGGTAGAGGACACATGCCTGAATGCCCTAGACCTCTCAGCAACTTGTAATTTGGCCAAGAGTAATTTTGCCTCATGTTGGGTCATAAGACTAAAGTAAAGGTAATTACTGAAGCAAATCCTATAGCTAATGCTTGGCTGGGAATATTTGCACTTTAGCCAGCAGCCACCCTTGCTGGTTTGCCTCCTGAGAGGGATGGGCAGCCTTACTTAGACAGCTCAGCTCTGCACCTGGTGCTTCACTGAGCAGTGATCCCAGATCCCATCTAGCACCCTCTGGATGAGCAAGTGGAAAACTGTATTCCTCTCAATTCCTGTCCCAGACTCAAGACCATGACTACTCTGATATTCAGTGAGACGCAAGAATAAAGAAAGAATCCAAGGCTGGCATCACCTCACCATTAAATGGCTCTACTAGCTCATTAGAGAGAGATCCCATACATGCCCCTAATCAATCTATTTAAAGTTTCCTGGAAGCAGGAAAAGGAAAGAATAAAAATACAAGCGCTCTTTTGTCCTCCAGTAGTTATTCTTTGTGAATGTATTAAAAAAACTTTTCTCCATCTTGGCCTGTGCCTGTCTGCTGGCAGGGCGCCAGCTTGCAGTACCCACTAGAGTTTGTTATTTCAACCGCCTAGCAGGAAGGCACTGTTAGCTAGCTCCCCCTCTCCTAACTACCTGAAGGACTAGAAATATTCTTGGAAACTTCAAAAGGAGAGGGAAGCTCAGCCAGCTCAAGTGCTGTTCAGCTTAATTTGTTCCACCTCATGCACCGGGTCCCCGCCGCGTGAACACTTATGGGGGCCTTACACAAGCTGCCCCATCAAAGCCCGGCGAACCAGTCCCATGCATGCTCATCCTAGGCATGCTGATGCTCCCAGGGGTGCTTGCAGCAGTGTGTTCTTCCATTATATTTGCTGCAATTACTGTGTTGTTTCATATGCTTCAAATACCATGGTTTTCCTAGTTTTTCAGTCTGCTTACAGTCACAGATATTCATCTCCTGAAATATTAAAAGACTTAGTGAAGTCTCACAGCAGAAAACAATGTGCAGGAGTTTCTCTCAACTACCATCAGCGTGTTTGACATTTTTGACTCCTCAGAGGTAGTGTCCGTTTTATCTTCTTGGTTTTTACGGGACAATGCTCTGCAGTTGCTGGGTGGCAGGCGGTAGGACAGCACAGCCTCAGTAGGACCAGAAGATGTGCTTCCCTCCTGTGGACACCTAAATGAAGAAGCTTGAGTCCCTTCTCTGGAGCCTGTCTTCCTTTCTACTGCCTTTTTCCTTCCCCTCGGCTCTTGCCCACCAGCTGCCACCAGCTCTGGCCAGGATTGCGTGTTCTTCGTGTACCCTCCTTGCAGGCGCGCGCTGCCCTGCAACCTGATGTGTGGTGGATGGTGCTCCCCTACGATGGGTGAGAACATTCCCCTTGGTGTCAAAGGGGACAAGCTTCAGCACAGCTGGATGTCAGCAGGGCAAATGCTCATTTGGCACAACGAGGCCTCGGGAAAGCATTTCACTTATTTAGACCTGTAAGTATCTCACTCAAAATATTTAGTTTGGTATTTGCCCTGTCTCGGGAGGGGAAGAAACCTGTTCCTTTGCTGCATGGAGGCATTTCACAAACAACTGGAGTTCCCTGTGTTCACCTGCTGCTTCCCGGCTGCCAGATGGCCACTCGGTGACTTTGTCAGGTGTTTTGAAAGGCGGCTGCAGAGCAGAGCAAGGATTTTGATAGCATATACAGGAGGCCAGCTACTTTACTGCTGGAACAGAAATGGCCACAGTAAAATAACTTGATGAGAGGACAATTACATTTATTTACAGAGCTAAAACATACACTGGAGCTGATAAAGCTTCTAAGTTGATTCAACAGAAAGCAGGATCAGGCACAGCATCTTAGGTCATCTCTCCTACTAGATAAACTGTTCTCTTAAATTACTCAGACAGTCACTCGTAAGATTTTGTCCCACAGCACACAGTGCTTCCCAAGCAGTTCCCGAGCACAGTGCAGGTAGTTGCATGGGCTGGAAGCCATCTGAGTGCTGTGGAGGCTGGAGGAGGTCTGGGAACAGACCATGCCATGTGGCCGCAGGGCTGGAGAGCCATTCCAGGGAGGGGGTTAATGTCCCAGAGGAAATGTGGCCTTGGGGCAAGACTTGAGCTGTGGACATGCAAAACAATGCACAGCTTTGGGAGAGGGGTACCCCTTCACAAGGGTACCTTTGGCAAAAGGGCAGTCCAGATGCCACTGTCATCTGGGAGCTGTGGTCAAAGCATGGGGCAGCTCTGTACACTGGGGGCCCCAAGTCGACCGCCCAGCTGAGGCCTTGGCAACTCATTGCAGGAGCAGAAACAATGGTTCCACAAGTTCCCTGAAAGCACAGATCTATTATTCAGAAATGCTGGTGATAATTTGCCGTGGGCCATGCCTGCACTGTGGCCAGGCAGCAGCAGGGACATCACAGTGTTACCCCATGCCTGAGGCTGGGGGACTGGAAGTTGTCTCCAGCACAGATTGCTCCTCGTTGCCTTCTACCCCCAGTCCCTTTCATGGCCTGTATCATGGCAGTGGGGAGTTTAACCCTGCAGAACAAACCCTCGTGTAACCCTGGTATAGTTTGCCCAACAGTAATTTCCACTCCAGCCTAAATCTTGGAGTGCAAAACCCCCAAATCCTCATCTTTCCGGCCTAAACTTTTCCAGGCTAGATAAAGTTCTTGAGAAATCCATTTTGGTCTCATAAAAATCTTTGTGGCTTTTTTGTCAGAACAGGACACACACACACAAGTATATGGTTAGTGACACTTTTTTAGGCCTGGAGTTTGGAGAAACTGAGTAGTCTTGTAACATTTTCTGTTTACATAACAAATTCAGAATGAGGGAACCACATGGTAGGATCCAAGTAATCGTGTTTACTGAATAGGCACAGCATGCAAGGCCAGGCTTAGTTATATATACACACTGCTGCTCCAACAGGATTTTGGCAGCCTCCAAAACATAAAAGGCATTGAGTGACTTGAATTGTACCCTCATCGTTCAGTAGGAGTCTCAAACATGGAAAACACACAGCAAATGAAGGCCAAGCTGAACATACGTGCATGCCTAATTCAGGAGGCTAAGGAGCTGGGAACAGCATAGTTGAAGTACACCATAAATGAGCTTTTCCATTGCTCCCTTCCTACCTTCCAGGGTAAAAGCGGTGCAGATCCAATAGACCTTTGGAGAATTGCTCAGCTCTTTATTTTTTCCAAGATACATAGCAAGAAGGGAATTTCTGTTTATGTTCTCACAAAGTGACTGGCTAAATAATTCCAGATGATGGAATTTTCTTCTGTCCTTAAAGCAAAACAAAATCTTAACCTTCACCACTCTCTAAATGATAATAAGACTATGATAAAAAAATCTTTATTTCAGCACTCAAAAACCAGTTAATAACAACATAAAGTTGGAAAAAGAACCCTAACTCTGCCCCTATGTCCATGTGCAATACAGTCTTGGGTTGTGTGTTCATATGGTCTTTCTTAGGGATGTCTTCTATTTTTCCCTGCAGTTTTTAGGTAACAGCTGGAGCAGTTTTAGGTAACAGCTGTAACAGCTTTTAGCATGTTATGTCTCTATGAATTCCTGAAAACTAGTTATATGGAAAGGGCACTATTACTAACAACATATAATGCCCATATCAGAGAATTCTGAAAAATGGGAAGTAGTGATTTTCAAGCACTGTTAGGCCAAAATATTTTTGTAGCTAATTTTCAGCCTGAGAATATGCACTTTTGCATCTTTTTCTTTACAGGATGCTGTAAAGAGGAAGCATTTTAGCTTCCTTTTTGTTAGTTTGGTAGATGAGCCATTTACTAGTTTTTCACATGAAAAGAAACAGGAAAAAATAGCTCTTAAATAAAAGAAAAAAAATGTTATGTGAAATTGTTGACAGTTGTTGAAAGTATATTTTCCCAATGAAACAAAATGTCATTGTAAGCACAGCTCTAATGATTAATGATTACAGGTGTACTTGCTTCTGGTTTTGGACAGAAAGATAGACTGGAAGCTACATATGTCACTCCTGATATCATGTACTGTCTAGGATTTTATAGTTTCAGACAGCATTTCAAAAGGAATACAACCATTTAAAAAAAAAAGAATGCTAATTTAAAGTGAAATGCCATTGCATACTATCACCTGGAAATGGAAAATGTCGTGTCAACATACTTTGCCATGGTGATGTACCTGAGTGAAAATATTTAGACCTTTTTACACAAACAAAAATCTACACACTAACTTCTATATGTTTAAATGTCCCTGTGAGACTTTTTTCCATATATCTCAATTATATATGGCATATATACTTGAAAAATGTATGTGCATACTTCACATAGGTATGTCAGGAGATACTGGCATGTGCAAATAGGCCGGTGTTGTCTGCAGTCCTGCTTCCAGTACCTACACACTCATTTTGCCAGTCTGTCTATCAACAACTGTACACAATTTTTTCACAAAAGATGGGTCACATTTACAGCCGTGACCTCTCTTTTTACTTACAAATATGTGATAACTGTACTTTTTTCTTCTTTCAAAGTTTTGTTACCAAAGCCCGCTACATTTCTTTGCCAGGGTAGTATCAGGGCAATTTTAAAAGACTGTGAAAGTGTTAATAGTTTTTGTATTGTGCTGTGCTTATCCTGAAGAAGGTACTGACGTCTTCTTTTTCTCACATTTTTTCCCTGCTTCTTTCCAGCTTTCTCAGAGTGTTTTTGTGAGGCAGACTCTATGTCATCCAATTATTTCCTGAAGAAAACTAGAGAGATAAGCCTTTGAAAACTGAGCCAGGACTGCAGATTTCTCTCACTGTATTAAATCATAGTGATCAAAAACATAGAAAGATATAGAAGCACAAAATTAACAGTGGGGCAGACAGAGTGGGAAATGGGGATCCCTGGATGTACTATTACATGAGATGAGACCGTCCAATATCAAGTAAACTTATTTGGACAGAAAGGGAATTACTGGGTGTGTAATACTGATTAACTATGTTGGAAAGAAACCTTGCCAAGCAGCGTGTTTTGGTCAGCCTCTTTATAAAGACGAATAGGAATGTAGGTAAAAGGTTAAATAGAAAAAAAGTGCATCACTCCTCCTGTTAGCTAATCCTTGGGCATCATCTGCATGAACCAGAGTAGTTCAGTTCAGTTCTGGGAAGGAGTCTGCCCCATCTCCCATGATGGAGAGATTTCTCTTACCCTGCTAAAATGTTTGGAGGGATATTTATTGACATGAATGAGACTGCATAAATGTGTCCGAGATCCTAAGTGGTTAGTGTTGTTTAAGCTCCTTATACTGCAAATACATAGTATTTTTTTAATGCCATATCCACCAAAAAACATTTGCTTCAGGAAAATATACCAGGTCATAGGTCAGACTCCAGGAAAAAAATAAAGTCTATTAAATCCACAGTCACATCATTTTTCCTTTCCTACTTAGGCACATGGATAATAGTTTGAAACCCAAAAAAGGCTTTAAAAAATGTCTAATACACAGAGCATCCCTAATTACATTTCTTCCCAGCATGAGACATTGTATGTCACTTCAGCCTGAGAAGTCCTGACTCCCAACTTGGATGAACTCTGGAAGTGTTTCTCACTGCTATGCACTCCTCTCACCAAAGTGTTTGAGCAAGCTATAAAGCAATACACAAATCATCAAGCACTCTGGTGGGGAGGCCTCGTAATTTCAGGCTGTTTGGGAGATGAGTATCAGTAGGTTTAGAGTATCACCAGCAAACCAGTAAACAATTTTGAAAGAGGCTTGTATAAGGCAATAAAGGCACACATCAGCTCTTTAAATAGGAAAGAGCCTCTGGGGGAGCATTTCTGTGTGACCAGGGAACCGTTTTATCCTAAGTTTCTTCAGAAAGTCCTCACGCTTTTAACTTTACTTATGACTATCCTTTGCTTTGTCAGGTTGTATTTAGATGGATAATTCACAGCTCTTTCAAGCTATAGCTGTTTGTAGTAAAAGCGAAATTAAATCACCCATTTGAGACTACAGGCTTTGTGAGAAGGATCAAAGGGCTGTGATCAAGCAGCTGAGGCAGATGCCCTCC
Organism: Pandion haliaetus; assembly: GCA_013401275.1. Classification (NCBI taxonomy): domain Eukaryota; kingdom Metazoa; phylum Chordata; class Aves; order Accipitriformes; family Pandionidae; genus Pandion; species Pandion haliaetus. The sequence goes on from VYZV01023987.1 coordinate 89,553, forward strand.
TTTCCCTGCCGGCACAGAGCTCTGTGCAGCATTTTAGGGGCTGTCCTGCGCCTGTTTTCTGGGGGATCTCCTGGACTCCAACAGGCACCAGCAATCCAGATGCCTGGGTGGATATTCACACGACTCCACCTGCATGTATTTTTTCCCCAGTTGATGGCTGGGAGATACTTGGATACTATGGAATACAATGTATTTTTCAGATGCTGCTCTTTAATTAATGGGAAGAGACTGACGCTGAGCAAGTACAGCCTGACAAATAAGCAAGTAAAGCATGCCCACTTGTGGGCCTGTGAGTTTGGTTCTCAGGAGGGCAGGGCAGCCAAAGACCTGGGTAGTCCTCCACGCAGTGCAGGTCGGTGCTCAGCAAGCTTCCTGGGGGACCGCTTTGCTCATGCCTGGGCTCGGACCCTCAGCATCCCTCTGTCCTGGGGGTGCCCCTTGTCCCTGCAGCAAAGCAGCTGCAGGAGACCAACACGTGGCCCCTAGAGCCAGGCGTCAACCTGCTTCCAGCCTTTCCATGTGCTACCTAGGCCAGAAATTCCCATCTGTAATGCAGGAAGCAGCTTAGCTTTGCCCCCACTTTGACGCTTTGAGTGGATACACAGTCCTTTCAATTTGCAGAAATCTCTGATGTGTTACTAATCACCAGTTTTGAGGGGAACCCATTAGGGACGTCACCAAGTGAAAAAGATTGGTGTTGAACCACTTGTGAAGTTAAAAGTCAAAAGGTTCCCCGCCCCCCAGTAAAATGACAGAGCAACGCTTAAAGTAATAAGGCCTTGACATCTCCTTCCTAATGCCATATACTCTACCTACTGTGGGAATGATGCTCACTCAGAGCATATATTTTGGCTAGCAAAAATCCTGTGTGCCTTAATATTATTTATGTCTGTTTTCCTCCAGAGGTCTTTTTGGTCAGGATTGTGATTTATGTTGTTTTTATTCCAGCTACGCAGGAGATTCTTTGACGGATTACAATCTCAGCAAACTCTAACTCGAGAAGAAGAATGACAGCTAAGAGACTTAAACCAGACTTTTCGCCATCCTGGAAAGGAACTGGCTGCCAGTATTTGGAGTTTTTTTAATACTCTACCTCCCTCTGCTGTTATCAGTGAGAAGTTCCTCGACAATGGGAAATCATGTACTTGCAGCTTCTATTTCCATGCTGTCGCTCCTGGCGATGATGGGAGACGCAGACAGTAAAACAGACAGTTCCTTCGTGATCGACTCCGACCCCAGCCGCTGTATGAGGCATCACTACGTCGACTCCATCAGCCACCCCCTCTACAAGTGTAGCTCAAAGGTAAGGACTTCCCTCACACCCTTGCAGCAGGGTGCTGTGTTGGCAGAGTTGTTAAACTGAGCCATATTGGGTGATTTTTCTCTGCACAAATTCCTTACTACCAAAATCTAGATGCAGAGACATACAGATGTAGAGACATTGGAGTGTGTGCCTCAGAACTGGGACTGGAGAGGAAGGCTCTTTATTTTCACCTTTTCAAAAGGAGAAACACACCATGATGGTAAAGCTAACATGCCATAAACTGTAAGATTCAAAGGCGCACATTGGGGTCTCAGCTGCTGGTGCCAAGGAGGTGGACTAGTTTAGAAGTTTAGATCATCCCAGCCACCCCCTCCTTCAAGTGAGTCTTTAATCCAGAGTATGTAAACTTACAACTTTCGAGGTGAAGCACTGAGATAAAGAAACAAGCTGTAAAATGGTAATGAAAAAAGAACATGAAAAACATCGCTAATTTTTTTCCCCCATTTAGTTTCAAGGCCTTTGTTTTCATGCAGAATGACAATTGGATGTTTACTGTAGGGCTTAAGAGCAGAAGGAAATACAAGACTGCCTTTCATTTGAGATTTCAAGCCTGAAAAATTTTGTGTCAAAATGGTTTAGCAGCCCGCACATGTAGCCTACAGTCATTTATTTCATTGCGTGGAGAAAAAGAATGGGGAGAAACAATGGGAAAATCCTTGCTGGTCCCTTTTGTCTTGTCCCAATTTGTTCTAGCTGAGTTAACCCAGCTCACATTCAGATGTACAGTCTCTGCTTGGACCATCCCTCTGTCCCGCGGAAAGTGGTTTTGCCTTATGCATCCAGATCCCCGGATTAACAAAAAAAAGAACAACTGTTAGCACCAACACTTTTGCCAGCCCTTGTTGGGTAAAAGAGCAATGGGAGGCAGGTACATGATGGGGTTTAGGGCAAGAGGGCTGCCTGTGGTGTTGCCTGATGGCAAACCGCAGCAGTGGTGATCCTGGGAACGTTTCTGGGGAGAGAGGAGCCATGCAGTTCAGACGGCTGCAGCGCTGGCTGCAGAGACCCCCCCCCCCAGATGCCTTTGGGTGCCGAATGAGTTGCTTGCTTCCCATAATCAGCGCAGGAGTGAGGTAATATCACAGGTAGCAGCAGGCCATACAATTTAAAATAAAGCACAAAGAGAAGCCTCAACAGAAAATAAGATGTGCTGGTGCTCTGCACTCCCCGTGTGCATCAGGATGGCTGCTGCCCTGGCTGTGCACCTTCATCAGGGCTTGCCCTGTGCCTGCTCACCAGAGGCAGGCTGACGGCTTCAAAATTGGGCACAGGGGAAAGCCCTGCTCTGGACTGCCTTACACCAGTCTCACAGCAGTGCTGTCTGCATAACCATGCCTGATGCACAGGAGTGGGAGATCAGAGCCTTTTGCCCTACTGCTTCTGAGTTCAAACAGTAAAATCATGCATTACTTGTGATTCGGGAGAGATCTTCTGGTTTGCTTTTAGCCTAGACTAGCCCTTCTTACCATCTGGGAATCATCCAGCATTAACATACAGAACTGCAGAGATGCATCTGTTTGCACAATATTGATTTTATTGCTCTTGACTCCAGTGAGAGGCAAAGGTGAAAAGTGTAGGTATGCTGGTAGTGTGGGTGGGTTTTACTTACTGGTATGAGGGCGCTAGCAGCCCTCCCCTCTCAAGGCACTTCAGCTCACCTATTAGACCTGAGAAGCCATAGCTACCATGATGGTTTGGTCTAGGAGGGTGATGCCTCACCCAGCTGGCCCTCGCTCCCAGCTCCGCACACCAGAGAGCAGGAGGAGCTGTCATATGTAACTTACGCAAGACGGTACGTAGTCCCCAGAGGCCCTTTTGTCTCTAGCTTTGGGTAGGATCCCCCTGTGCCCCTCTACACGCAGAAGAGCAAATGAATAACAAGCAGCAACTTCACTAGGGTGGTGAGAAATGAAGAGTACAACTGATCTGGGCACACTGCCTCAGACATAAGAGGATAAACACAAGAAGTCCCAGCCCAGCCCCTGAGGCAAATCCGTCCCGGAGCATGAAGGATGGGGCTTCTCTGGCTGGGGGCCAGAACACTGCTGTACCCCGGTCTCTCCTCTCCCCCACCCAGCCCCATTCCCCAGCTGTAGCGGGTTCCCACAGCACAGCTTTGCCTCCGCTTGGCCCTGTATCACCAGTAGCCACTACCACAGCCGAGCTCTCCTGTCCCTGGGCCAGCCTGTCCCTCCCAGCCCCACACCTCCACACTCTCCTGCCTGCACTGCAGTCAGCTCGTGCCTCACCTCTGGCCATGATCTTCTTCTGTGCTGAGGGCATCCCTTGCTACACAGCCCAAGGGCTTTTGCTCCTCATCCGGCTCTCCTGGTGGAGGCTTTTAGGATAATTTTTTTAGGTGGGGGGCTGCTCCCTGGTCCACGTGACAGGGAGCTGTTATTGCGCCTGTCCAGGACTCGGTTTGTTGCCTGATGGCTGGGATGTGCCGCTGGGTCTGGCATGCTCCTGCACACCTCAACAAAGCCTTTTCACTGTGTGGCTGCCTTCCTCGTTCCACCATCACCATCACCATCCTCTGGGTTTTTCTTAAAACCCTGGCTGCCACAGACATCAGATAGAGGGTTATTTTTCTGAAGAAAGAAGAAGAGGAAGGAAGGAAGGAAAGAAGGAAAGGAAACCCACCAACTCAATTTCTTATCATCCCTAATGACAAAGGAAAGAAATCAGGCCTTTAGGAGTCAGACTGATGGAAATGAGAACACAGAATGCATTGTAATGAAAACCATATTATTTCAAAACTGAGCTTTGAGAAAAAAGCTGTTGACATAAACATTTGTAACTCTGACTGCAAAAATGTCAGTGACTTTTTAAAAATCAAGCCTTTAATGGAAATCATGTTTGAAAATATTGTCACATCTCTTGGCTTCCCAAATTCCACAACAGTTTTAAGAACAGTTTTTTAACAATATTGCAAGTTGTATGGACTTTCTCATGAAGTGGAAAATGAAAACAGTTTCCATACAAAGCGAAATAATTTTGACATTCTCTCCGTTAAATCAAGCTCTTTTTTTTTCAAGGTCTCAGGGATCTGAATCATCCTGGTAGACATACGGCTTCTGTTCTGTATATAGTATATAAACACAGACCAATATTAAACTTGATAATGAAAATTAGATGCAATGTCTGGTACTTATATAGATTGTAATAAAATATAAACGCGTCAAAATAAGGAAGGTTCTGCAGGAGTAGCTGTGGGAATTGTGGTACCTCTTGTTTCCACTGAGTTTCCATTGTGAAGCTTGGACTGACAACTGATGTCAAGCAGAGACTTCGCTGGTTTTTGGCACAATATATTGGTTCCACTGAGCCATCCTTTTTCACTCTGTATATTTTCCCTTCTGGTACAGCATAGAATTACAGAAGTTAAAAATGGTTTCAGAAATTGCAAGACCTACTATGTTTGCTGTCTGTCTTGGTTAAAAAACGGGTTTTTTTTAAATCTCCTCTCTGTGGAGGCTGCCTCCTCCCTCTCTCAGCCTCTCTGTGGAGGCTGCCAATTGTACCCACATGGGAAGTAGTTTTGTTACATTTGGAAACATCCACCCAATATAATTTAATTATTAGAATCCCTCTTGCTTGTGACCTCAGGCAGATGTTGAAAAGAGGTTTCCAAAGCCTTCAGAAACAGTCTGTTATAGTAACAGAATGTATAAAAGAGATACAAAAGAGGGATCGAAGAAGGTCATTTGCTCCTGAAAAGCAGTGTTTTCCTTTGACTTCAAGGAAATGTTTGTATAAGCTCATGAGGTATTGCCTTTCCTGACCATATCGGATTCTGCCTGACCTCTGTCATGGAGATCCACTGGTCTTCACCGATGTGCTGGATCGCCTGGCCGCTGCAACCGGAGCCTCCTAAATTACAGTATTGGCTGTCACAAGTGCTTCCTCCAGATGCGCCAGAAGTGTGCTACTACTGACAGCCTCACACTAAAGAATCCAGCCCAGAGAGACATGGACTAGATGAAGAAAGATTTAGCAAATGTTTGCAGACATTTACTCATGAGGTAGGTCAGGAGATTTTCAGTAATGCCTGCTTGCAGCCAGGCCGCGGATACTGTGTGGAAGTCTGTTCTCATGCATCTCAGCCCATCTGCTTTTGGGCCTCAGTTTGTTGCTGAAGAGTGTGGAAGAGGACTACAAACACCGTTAATAACAAACCAGTTCACAACTTCCGGATTTCCAGAATATGGTTCAAATGAGCAGAGTAAAATGCTTCCTCAGATTCAGGTTGCTCTCTTTTGTGGCCTACCAGATACTTATGTGACTGCTGACTTTAAGTAAGAAAACCTATTCTTCCCTAGCTGCTCATACACGAGACCCCCGCCGTTCCCACGTTGTAGCACGCTGTGCTTGTGGCTCCAGCATCGCAAGGTGACATGCACAAGCTCACTTGTGCAGGGGATGAGGAGAGCCAAGAGGCATGCATATCAGGTTATAAAATACCCACACATTTTTACTATATATACACCCACTGTATTACTGTGCTATGCCATCATAGCATTACTAATTATTTAGGCGATAATCTCTATTGTGCTATAGTATACGATGCAATAAGCAGCTGGTGCGATTGACTAAATGGCAAAGCAAAGCTTTTAAAGTACATGCTATTTCCAGCTCATTTGCACACCTGCCAAAATCCACTGGTGCTCTTCTCGATTTATGAGGAGGAGGAAGAGGTTAAATTTTGCTGAGGAGTTCAGGTTAGCCCAGAATTTTAGAAAGCTATCAAAATGGGAAATCTGAAAATTTTTTATCCTGCAAGTTTGACTTGATACCCGTGGTGCTGTGCCATTTGTAACAGTTTACACTGTCATCCAAAACCAGGACATAAACCCAACACTGTATAATTTTACATCATACGAATACTGACCATACTCTTATGAAAACCTAAGTAGCCAGCAAAATTTGAGATTAAAATTAGAGTCTCCACAGACTAAAACATGTTTTTAAAGAAAATGCTTGCTAAGCAATTATAAATGCAGTTGCACATTGAAGAAATATTGACTGATTTTTTGCATTAGAAAGCTTGCTGTTCCTAAGAAATGTATTGAGACACAGATATTGGCACATCAGATAATTCTATGCTATAATTACATTGCTGCAACTCTTCTGTAGTCCTTAATCCTGTTCCTCGGGGGTTTATTTTTTTCCTGGCATTTCTGAAAGTACCTGCAGACACAGCAGCAGATGTGTGCCATAAAAAGTCCTTAGAGTAAAAGTACCAGCAGTGACTAACTGTTCCAGCTCCAGAAGCATCAACCATTAGAAGTCACCTCCACCGTATAGCAACGCGTGCTGTCATGTTTGGGCTGAAATCACAGAATCATAGAAATGTTGGTTGGAAGGGACTCTGGAGGTCCTCTAAACCTCCCAAAAAGCATCTCGTGGCCATTGCACGTTGCCCTTTGCCACTCCTGAGGAGAGTTTGGCTCTGTTGTCTTTGCAACCTTCAAGCAGTTGCCAGCTGCCACTCCATTGCTCTTCAACCTCTTCTTCAGCCAAACGCTTGGGAATAGCCTGTGACAGAGAGTGCACACAGTGTGGTGAACTGATCAAAGTGGAGGACCTAACAAGAGCTGTCAAGATGCTGGGAAGGGAACTAACTGTTTTAAATGTCCCAATCTGCTGTCTTTCCTTTGCAATACAGGCAGGATTAGATACCTGTGTAGCTCTTTACCAGCTGCCTGCCTGTCACTATGGGAAGCGAGTTTTGTTTACCAAAGGGACAAAGGTGGATCTTTATCTGTCAGTAACGGGGTGCTAGCACTGTAACGATTGTCCCTTTCCCTGCTCTCATATACACTAAAGACATTGGTATTAAGGAGCTTGATACACCTGATACATCTAAAGCTGGGGTGTGGCTCAACAGTACACTGAAATTTCCATCTCACCATATTACTACTAACAGCTGAAGTGAATTTACTTATGAATATGCAGTGTCACAGGAAGGGGACCATAAATTTATGCTACAAATTATGAAGGATGGCAAATTTTTTGGAAAGCAACAAGAACCTATCTCTTAATTAAACCAAGAAACAAGATGGTACCAACTCCAGATCATTAGTTCATAAAGATATCTTCCTTGTGATCTGTCTGTGTTGACTGGAATTGTAGTTGTTAATATATTAATACATTTCCAAGCAAATCATTTAGCATGCAAGTACTCTTGGAAGAGTAATTTTTAAGTACAATGGATGACCTGTGCCTTTCCCGTGGACACAGACAGTGCTGGTATTTCCTGCTTGATACCAGGAATATTCTCTCTCTCTTTCTCTCTCATCTTTCCTTACGACTCTGACTAAAGAGAAAACTAAAGATTTGACATACCTGCTTGCAAGACTTGGAGATTTGCAGCCAGTTGAGCATGTGTAGTGAAAGAAGCTCAAAAAGGTTTAACTTTGTAAAATATTTGCTGTCACATCCGTAGTTATCCTTTCAGATTGTCTGGAAAAAACATGAGATATGTGCAGCATGGTTAAAATGTAATTTCCTTCCTTGGTTATAGGATAGACTTACGACCATTTTACTGCCTGCTTTCTCATCACTGTAACATTTTGACCTTGTTTGGATGATACAATAAGTTGATTTTGAAATTTGTGTTGGTTAAGCAGAATTAACAGATACGGACTTAATGTTTCATTCCCCATGAAGGTATAAGAATTTGTTCAAACTTGTCCAACACTTACCCGTTATCAAGGTGGTTCTTACCACATAATTTCCTGAGCTTTAGAAGATACTTTCTATGTTTTATATAGAGCTTAGGAGACTCTATCCATCTCCTCTGCTCAACAAGGGGTTCTTCGGAAGGGGAGTAGGTGACTCCCCATGGGCTTTCCTTCCTTAGTGCCTTCTGTTGTGCAAGTTACCTTGTTCTGGTCACAGCTCAGTCAGTGAATTCAGGAGAAGAACCATGGATCCTGCAGTGCTTTTGGAAAAATCTCTCTAGTGAACCCTCCTATTTGGCAATGAGTTCATCTTGTTTACATTTTTACTGTCTTACTCTATGCAGTGCATTTTATACAGATACAACTGATGCAATTATATATATACACACACATGTAATTGCAAATACATGCTCAAGGTGATCTTTGTAAAAGGAGGGAGCTACAAACTTACTTCTTTAGCAGTGATAAACTGAGCATCTTCTTTATATTTCTACTTTATATGTTTATATATCTAAGTATTTGAGATATTCACTGGCCCCAAGGACCAGTTCTGCTGATCACTAGTATATATGCTCAAAACACTGGAAAATATCCAACTGAAGTATCGGTCTGGCTGATGATTTAAGGGCTCCGCTGCCACAAATCTGGGGTCAGCAAGCCACAGTTGCAGTCACCATGCCTGGAGCCCCAAGGTCAGCTTTCAGAAAACCAGGGCCCGAAGTCCTTATTAGTGTTGGTGCCTGGGACTCCAGATGGAGCCTTGCTTTTCCTCCTGCCCATGTTATCTCCTCCACTCTCTCAGACACAGCTCAGGGGCAATGCCCTGTGTGGGGTTGGGTGCCCTCACCAAGGTGGGATGATGCAGTACGCGAAGAAAGACCAGCCAGACTGGAAGGAGGTACCCATCTGCTGGTGTTAGCTGTGCGCTGGCAGCCACCAGGGCATGTTTCCTAACCTGTCTCTTTTCCTTTGCAGATGGTGCTGCTGGCTCGCTGCGAAGGGCGCTGCAGCCAGACGTCGCGCTCGGAGCCCATGGTTTCTTTCAGCACCGTCCTGAAGCAACCTTTCCGCTCCACCTGCCACTGCTGCCGGCCCCAGACCTCCAAGCTGAAGGCCATGAGGTTGCGATGCTCAGGGGGCATGCGGCTCACTGCCACCTACCGCTACATCCTCTCCTGCCACTGCGAGGAGTGCAACTCCTAGGGATGTACCTGCCACAGCAGAGAGGGTACTGGGATGCTGCTGTTGGGGAAGGCTCCCAAGAAGTAATCCAAGGTGAGGCTGACGCTCCCAGCACACACTTGTAGTGAGGACAGGACTAACCAGGCTGGATCGGATCTGAGAGCTAAAGTGTAAAATATCCTGGGGCCCTGGATGGTGCCAGTACCGAAGTGTATGCTGTGACAAAGGTGAAAGCACGAAGACTTGTTTCTAAGAAGCCTTTCTTTTTTATTGAAAGGATATTTTTGTGAGTTTCTTCTTTCTCAGGCTCAGCTCTGACTACAGAAAGGTGCTTTTACTTTAGGCCAAGGGCAGCAGGGGAAAACAGAGGAAGGTCAGCCGATGACAGCACTGTGCTCTGGAAGTTGGCATTCGGACAGAGGATGGGCATCAGTTCCCACTTACAACCTCTTAACCTATCAATTTATTCTCAGTCTCCTAGATATATTGGCCTTCAAAACAAACTGTGTTGTTGGCAAGGGTTACCTGTTACTGATCTAGCAGCCAAGCGCTGGATGACTTTAACCGTGGTTTACCAGAAATTACAAATATATCATTGACAATTGAACTGGATATGAAATGTCCCACTGGGATTACCCAGCCCTAGCCAGCTGAAATTATTATTTGCAGCGTGCGGCATCAGACTTCAGTGGCTGAGCAACTCTTGAGAAGTGAAAGGTCATAAGACTCATTATTCCCCTCTAAAAGCCTGGAAATGTGATATATCACATCTGTCACAAAAGCCATTATTCAAATGCTAAAAACTAATCAAAGATTAAAATGACACATACTAAATGGAGTCTTTTCTTAACTTGGGTAGACCTGCTGATGTACAGAGCCAGAGCCACCAAAATAATGACCAAACCTAGGACTTATTTTCACCTATAGCTCTTAGGCCATTGAGTGAGTAGCATTTTGCCTTTTAAAGACAGGCAGTCCCTAACACAGGGGAATCACACTGACATGCCCATAGGAAGTTTAAGGCAGAGTCTGAGTCCCAGTGTTATCCACTCAACCAAAAGGCTGGGTTTCAATTTACCTGACAATCTGCTACCTGGGGTCCTGGCTGACTCACCATCCAGCTTGGCAGCTGCTCAGGGAATGGCACAGCTCTTGGCTGGTCCATACGCCCAAGCGTTCTTTGTGTGCACACAAGGAGGCAGGATGCTGTGGTGGGGTTAGTGCAAGGCCAGACCTCACCCATGGGTGAAGCTGTCCCACAGACAGGGCATCAGAGCTGTGGGTTCCTGCAGAGCAGGGGTAGCCAGCGCTTCTCTGTAAGAAGCAAGTGAGGCCATGAGCTGCTTTGCCCTGTAGGACCATTGCAGAAAGAAATGCCTTGAGGAGCTGAATGAATTGCAGTGACTGATAAGGTGGAAGGATCTCAAAATAACACAGGATCCCAAGTTTTGGAATGGTATTTGGTATTTGCAGAGAAACTCTGTCCCTCCTCCATTAACAGGAGGTTTTAGGAAGGTTCAGTCATAGTCTCTTGTGACTGCAAGGAAACAACTATTCTTATCTCATATTACAGTTCCTATCTCCTTAAATGGCAGTATATCCAGTCAGTCAGCAATATGTCTGTGATGTTCACATAAACCCAGCTAACCCGTTTTTTTGATAGAAGTCATGAAGATGTTGAGAGTGTTTTTGCTGTGTAAGGATTCAGAGTCAGTGCACTTTCTACCGCTCAGTAGCACCCGTGTGAGTAGTCCCAGTTATTCTCTGGGACATGCTGGAGCAGCTCGCCCACACAGCAATGTCTGGCAGGGCCCCATGGTGAGGAGGGGAGGTCCTATCCAAGCCCAGCATTTGGTCCATCTGTTCAGCGCCATCAGTCTGTCTGCAGCAAATGCCATATGCAGCAGCTCGAGGATGCACACTGACATTGCAGGGGATTCCCAAGGTCTGCCAGGGAGGGCAGTTGTCCTGTGGTCTACACAGGAGTTACTGTGGCTGCTCTGGCAAAACTAAATTCCTTTGCCACTGCCTCCTCATGGCAAATATATATGGGATGTGAAGGCAGGCAGATGGCAGACACTGGCCTTGCAAGCCAAATCCTGGAGCAGGATGGCAGTCAGTAGTGGAAAGTGATGGGGGACAGGTACAGCCGCAGACACCAGTTAGGTTTATGACACATGGGAAGGACTGTCTCTGTCTTCTGGAGATGACCAGTTTTCGACAACACAGAGCTGTGGGCAAACAGAAGGTTGAATTGAACTGTTAGAAGCTGAGGGGCTCAAATTAAAATGTCAAAACCAGGAGTGATGAGCCCCAGTGAGCTCATTAGACACTATGCATTGTTTCAGCACTGTCAGTCATTCCATTCACATCTGATGCATGGTCTGAACATCAAAGGGTGAGCGAAGGGAGCATGAGCTGGGCATTATCACCAGACTACTTTATATGAAAGATCATATGTGCATCTCTTTTCTACTCTCTTTCAACCTCCAGCATCTAAAAATCCCATTATTGAAAAAAGCACCACCCCCTACTGTTAATTATATATAGAAAATCCCAGTCCTTATCCGAAACATCAGCTATACCTTTGATAACCAAATAACTATACTGCAAAATATGCATGACCTCTGAGCATGGGTATAGAGACTGCTGTACACAAGCCATGCTATGCAGTTATCTAAGGAATGGGGAATGTTCGAAGGGTAACTGCTATATCCAGCATCACCTTCCCCCTGGGTTGTGCTGCCACTGGCCTCCTTTGCTGGTGCAAAATGGGATACTGGGGGGCTGTGACATTAAATTTGGGTAATGATTTGTGGCGCTCCTTCCACAGGACGTGGCAGAACAGTGTGGCCCCAGTTATGGTCCTCTGGTAAGGAGAGAGGAGGGGCTTGAGCAGAAACCATTCCTGAGCCGATTTAGAAAAAAAGACAATATTTATAGTGCGAGAAAAAACTTGGCTGGTATTTATTCCCACATCCCTTCACTATCACAGTGCCAGAGCTATAATTACTCAAATCGGTCTCACAGAAGATATTTGTGTTTCAACAAAAGCTTTTTTTTTCCCTCTCACACCCCACATTCCTTCCACTTTTGCTCGGTTCCTCTAATGAAATCATCGCCTTGTGACCGCAAAGGCTGTTGCCAGGCATAAATGTTGAGGTGAATTCAACATTATCTAATTTAACTGATGAGTCAAATAAGTGCATGGAAAGAATATAACAGAAATTATGAATGACAAGACAAAACATACTTGTAAATAGCTAGAACTGGATATTAAACAATGAATCAAACTTTCAAATTCTCCTTTTGGCTTTGTCAGGCAATCTTCATATTAACATTTAAGAAAAGGAGGAGCTATTCTTCAAAACCAAATGCCCCAAAGTTGCTTATAAATCCATATTTTGACACTTTTTTATCAGTATTTTAGGCAACTAAGTGGTGAATGAAGCACACAAGTGCTACCCATGTCAAAATTTACAAGGCGTATTGAAGCAAAAGAAAATGACGCTTCAGATAAAAACTACAGGATATGGCTCATGGTGAGAAAGAGTCTAAATGGTGCTTGGAGATGAAATGGCTTCCTGATTTCTTAGCCTGACACAACTCTGGATACTTAAGCTCTGTTTTTCAAGTCAGACTACTGTGTAAGCACTTCTTAAATTTAACAACAGGGAGGGCAATGTCTAGTTGTCCAGATAATGTTCTGGGGCTTTTTCTTTGCTAAAGCATCATCTTCCTGGAACTCAAATGAGAAGGCTTTGTCATTTTTTCTCCTCACTGTGCCTCACCCGTCAGGCACTGTCTCCCTTCACAGAAAGGCTGGCTCAGCTGTGATCATCCCGTGGTTTGCTCAAGATGAGATGTGTTACAGACTTTTGACTGTCACCACCCTATGCCCTCTTTTCTTTTGATTAAGTTTCTGAGTCCAGCTTGGCTTACTTTTGAAAGCCAGCCATCCCAGCAGTGGTGGTGTTAGGTTTCAGCTGGATTGACTGTACTCATGGAGACCAGAGGGAAACACTAGACCTTTGCTGGTACCCTTTGCTTGTAAGAAAAGCCTTATAATGCCACTGCATTTTGTGCTTATCAGAAATAATCTGTGATTTGCCAGAATAAAAGAGCCCATGACCTGGCAAATTTTAATTATTCTGCTCCCAGCTTCAGTGGGTCTGTTAAGCGCTTAAAGCTGGATAGACATAAAACCAGTTTGCTGGTTCAAGCTTTATATGAATCATTAAACTGAAGAACTCACTGCTTCCTTGGAGATGTCCCCACTGACTTTCCTTACACCTCACCTTGCCCACTGAACTTGGAGAACTTCTACCAGATAAGGGATCCCGAGCCTGGCTGTCTCCTGGTGGCCTTTATTAGGGCTTTTGTAAGCTACTGTCGTAGTGCTCATGGCAATAACAGAGAGGCAAAGTTCGCTGACATCCATGGTACACCACAGCCTGTGCTGGGCCTTCAGGTAAGCCTCAGTGGAGACCTGTTCACCAAGTCCTTGCAGATCTACCATGAAGCCCTGAAACTCAGGCAGGACTGTGTAGCTTGCAGCCAGAGTATTTTTGTGAAAGAGGAGAGAAATAAAAGAGGAGAGGTTGCTGTCCCATAGGAATAGTCTGATGCTCTGCTGCTCTGTGTCTAACTTCAGTTCTTAGGACCTGGTGTGAGAAAAGAGATGCCCCTGACCTCCCTTCTGTGGGTGAATGTTTTTTCAGTGCCTAGTCCTACATGTTTAAAAAGACAGTGGATTCTTACTGAATTTGTCTGAAACAGGGTTAAACCCTCTAGGAAACACAGTTCTACTTAGCAAGGAATTTTTCCTCTGACTTGGGCTATAAATATTATTGAAAAATCTGAATGCCATTAAAAAGGTCAGTGTAACGGGTGAGGGAGGAGGGTGTGTCTTACTTTCTTTGACTCTGTAGTTATTTAAAATACAAGGGCTTGGGAAAAAGAAAAAAAAGATGACTTCCAGGGTAAAAGTGATTGGCAGCTTTCTAAAGTAGATTTTGTTATAGCTAACAGGTATTGAGACAGATGCTAGTACAAAAGTGTAGCAGACTGTGTTGGAAAGTAGTAGCCCAGTTAAGTTTGCTGTGTGGTATGTATACAAATAAGCTGGTTGGAAATCCAAATAGTGAGTCTATCCCTTTTATTTTGCAAGCAAGGGGTCACAATCTTTATTTATGGTTCAGAAAGGAGAGGACAGGTAATCACTAGTCTGCAAACTATGTTAGTAAGCAGGCTAATGCACTGAAAATGGTACTTGGTGGTTCTATGATATCAAAAAGGTGTTTTATGTACATCAAGATACAAAAGATCAGAGTTCACTAACAAGAATAAGTAATCTTGTTTGGCCTGCACCAAGAATACGTATTTAAAAATGTTTTGGTTTGCCTTTTTTTTTTTTAAATAGACCATTAGGGAGCAGTCTAGGAATCAAAAACATGTATGAAAAGACAAAAGGACATCTATCATTTGTCTGAGTCAGGATTAATACTTCCTATACATGCTAATCAACAGTACATCCCATGAAAAAGAAATATTTAAAACAGTTAATCACATTCCCAAGTAATCTACATATATTAATCTGATCTTTTTTCTAGGGAGAATTAAAGAACAAATCCTGAGTTAGAGCTGGTTTCATTTGGATGCAAAATTGCTATTCCAAGCTCTACATAAATGTCAAGACTTCATAATTTTCCATTCTTTTGAGGCTTTCCAGGCACAAAAAATAATGGATGTTAGCATTGATAATGTGTAGTGCAGACAATCACTGTAAAAAAACAGGGGATTAATCTGGGGAACAGCAGTAAGTGGTGTGCCAGGATTTATCTCCCCCAGCTCCCTACCCTAAGCACTACAGACTTTGTCTTGTTGGGTCTAGTTCTGCCTCCAAAGTGATTGATACTCTGGAGGAGAGGTGGAAGGTCCTCTCCCCTGAAAGCATCAATCCCCAGCTCTGTAACAGATGGAGATCAAACCCCCTGTTTGAGCGGAGGAAGGTCTGGAATCAGTCTCCACTGTCTTGGGTGAGCATGTTTTCCCACAGGAGCTGTGCAAAAGTGAGGTGGTAATATCACCAAAGCAGTTGTCGCTAAATGCAGTGCAGTCTGAGTGAGCTAAGCACGCTCTCAGCATTGGCAGAAAAATTAAGCTCCTTTGGACTTGAGTTTTCTATATGCCAAATGATTTTATGCAGATGCAAGTTCTGAGGCAGTCCCTGTAGGAAAGGCAGAGATAACCCCTGCTGGTCAAAGAGACTTCTGTCTGAAACTGACACCAAAAATATCCCAGGTAGGTGCCTGAGTGTATTAGATATTAGATTTGCAGAATTCACACAGATAGCATTGAAAATACATTGAAAATATTTGAAGTATTGAAATGACATGCTTACTGCCTGCTTTGCTCTTTGAAAATCACATCAACATGCTTTTGCAAAAATCAAACATTCACAAGAGCAATCAGCCCCATAGCTTTATTAAGGAGCAGTTTGGTACTATTAGAAGCAATAACTCTTGATCTTTTTGTTATATTCCTGTGTTTATGTATATGTACATGTATGCACAAAACAAGGCTCTATTTCACAGCCATCTCTCTTCAGCCTCAAAGCCTTCTACCACTCCCTGAGAGCCTGGTAGCTGGAGAGGAGCAAAGACCTCTCCTAGACCCTCTCCACTGCTCTCAGAAAGCAGCTGTATTTCACCACTCTTTGCAAGATGGACAAAATTTAGCAAGCAGGTGGCCTTAATCACTCATCATTCTCCTGAAGTGAGACATCACAGTAGGCACCCAAATCCACCTCAGTCTCTCAGCTGACTGCTCAAATACAGCTCTCGGGGGTCACATCAGGGGTCATTTGTTGGAGCCAAATAAATATTCCAGACATAAAGTTCTATTGCTCCTTGTATAAAAGGGATCAGGGTGATCGCATATGAAGCTGCATGTCTACATTTACTCTTTTCATCTGTGCTTTTTATGGGTCTTTTATTGTCTAAATTGCAGATCTTCCCGACTCTTGTTTTGATCTCTTTAGAGTATTGACAAAGAGATTATAGGCACTTGTCGTGGTTTAACCCCAGCCAGCAACTAAGCACCATGCAGCCACTCATTCACCTCCCCCCCACACCCAGTGGGATGGGGGAGAAAATCGGGAAAAGAACTAAAACTCGTGGGTTGAGATAAGAATGGTTTAATAGAACAGAAAAGAAGAAACTAATAATGATAATAATAACGCTGATGAAATGACAACAGTAATAATAAAAGGATTGGAATATACAAGTGATGCACAACGCAATTGCTCACCACCCGCTGACTGATGCACCCGTTAGTCTCCGAGCGGCGATGCCCCCCCCAGTTCCTAAAATGTCATATGGTATGGAATACTCCGTTGGCCACTTTGGGTCAGCTGCCCTGGCTGTGTTCCCTCCCAGCTTCTTGTGCCCCTGCAGCTTTCTTGCTGGCTGGGCATCAGAGACTGAAAAACCTTGACTTTAGACTAAACATTACTTAGCAACAACTGAAAACATCAGTGAGTTATCAACATTCTTCTCATACCTAGCTCAAAAACATAGCACTATGCCAGCTACTAGGAAGACAATTAACTCTATCCCAGCTGAAACCAGGACAGCACTTTAACAAAGTTGTTGTATGGTGTTCAGAAATTGTACCATTCCTTATCTCTGGAATTATATTTAAAAATGTAGGTCTTTTCTACAGACTGTAACTGTGGGAAAAACACATCAGAAGGTGAAATGCAGAAGAGGATGCTTGGGGGAACTAAGACACGATATTCTACACTTTGATGAAATGACAGTAAGGGATTTTATTTAGCTAAAGAGATCCCATAATTAATACTTAATTGAATAAACACTAAATGAATTCTGAGTGGGATTTTTCGAAGGTGCTCAGTATTGACTCAACTCCAGTTTCATTCACACAGAAGGAGAACAATCAGTAACTTCAGTGAGAACAAACCCTGGCCAGCACTGCAAAGCCTCCTGCCTGAGGGTTATGGGGGAGGGAAGACGGGGGAAGGATGCAGTTCTGCGATACACCTGCTCATGATATTGGCAGTCCTCAGCATCAGATGTTCACAAGTCAGCTGCCCTTAAGGGAGGAAAATTCAGAGTTATGCTCGTTTAAGTCTTCTTCATCCCTTTCGCCTGCCCTGCTCCTCCTCACCCACCCTGCATCTCTAACACATGGAAACAATCATGCTGCTGGGATCCCACTGCTAATGTCACACACATCTCCGCATTGTCACATACAGAGCTTTTCCAAACATTCCCAGTAACTGGGAATAGGATGCTGGAAGAAGAAACCTGTGACCTGCTGCAGCAAGACTGCGCAGACTTAAAACCAATTCTAATTTCATATGAGCTAGATATGTTCAAATATTAGCACTCCAGGGACTAGAGTTACTACTGCCTCATATATTTCATTCCTTTTGAAGTGCAAAAGAGTCTCTACACTGGGAGAGCCCACTCCTGTGCTTCCTAATTTCTCCCATGTTTTTTCTTTGTTTATATATGCTGCTGCCTTTAAGGCCTTGAGCAATGAGGAGCCGGCAGTCCACTTCTCTTCCTCTGTACTCTCCAATTTGGAAACAGCCTCGGGGGGGAATATATGCATCATCCTCCTCTAAAACTGATGACTTCTCTCCTCTCTTGTGTCTTGTTTCAAAGGTTGAATGATGTGCTAGTTCTGGCTTTTCACCTGCAGGCACTGTAAACTCCAGAACACTGGGGCTATTTTGTGACCTGGTGTTGGAAACTCACTACCGACTACTTTGTGATTATTTTCCCTTAAACTGTAATGATAGATGCAGGTATACGTGCACGTGCACACATGCACACAGAGAGAGAGAGACAGAAAGACAGGGAGGGTGAGGCTGTGTTCACTCTAGGATAGGAACAGCTATAATTTCTAGCCTTGACTTGGATAATCACAGCTTTATGGGAAATTATTTATATTACAGTCTTTCAATGAGATACAAAAGAGAAACATACAGAGACACACACAAATCTACTTTATATATTCATAGATATATTTTTATGCATTTAAACCTCAATAGTGCCCTTGCTGTCAGACAAAATAACGGCATGAATGACCCTGAACACAGTAAAATAAAGGGTGGTAAGTATAAAATGATGCTAGGTCAGCAGCGCACCTGGCTGCAGCGGAGGCAAAAAGGGCATTACTGACTGCTCCCATATTTTGCTGAGTCACCTAGGCTTTTCCCTGGAGCACAGCGTGAGGCTCAGGCATGATGAAATCCCTGCGGATTCCTCCTCCCTTTCTGGGAGAGAGCTGGGGCTGGGGCTGAACCTTTAGGTGGAGCTCACGTACCGCAGCTCCTGGGAAGAGCAGCACTGCAGCTCCTGCCTGGCACAGACGACCCTGCCCAGCCCTGCACGGAGAGAGCCAGGCAAGCAGAGCTAGCCTCCTGCTTTTCACAGCTCGGGTTAATAGCCAGGTTCCCCACAGGCTGAAGAATGGTTTCTCCCGACAGCTGTTTGAAAATTACTTTTGTCCTGTGCGCAGTGTTGACTAGCTCTTACGGGACATAGGGCTGCTAGTGGATCCACCTTGGCTAGGCTACATTACCGGGGCTGGAGGTGTGTGCATTGCAGGATGAGTATGGTATCAGAGACTTTGTGTAGGTCCACACAGCCAGGGAACCTCCCTTCAGGTCTACCTCGCATCCCAGTCCAAAAGGATCCCATGGACCTTCAGCTCCAGAATGAGACATAGTACGGCCCAGGAGCACGGGACAGTGGATGCATCTGGCACATTTTGCTGCAGAAGGCTGTGTTGGGTTATGGGATGGGAAGAGCGGTGCGGAGGCTGTGTGATTGGGAGGAGGGCCATTGCACAAGTGAAATGCAGTGGAATGCATGAAGAAGCAGGCTTCTGTGCAAGTTTTGTGCTCAGCAATGGAAATTTGGCAGGTTTGCATCAACTGCAAGCGTGTGGTCCCCAGTTCTTCCCATCCCTTCTGTGAGATCTGGCAGGCTAGAGAGTAGGCAGAAATAAGTGGAAGAAAGCTTTATGCTAGCAGCAAATCCCAAATCAGTGGACTGCAATTAAGTCACATGTGAGGGCTTGCAATTTTGTCTAACAAAGCCAGGCTTGTAAAAGCTGTGTTTATTTCACACTGTAAAAGGGATACCAGGCATCACAAGCAGGGCCTCTGTTAGCTCAGGAGGATGAAGAATATGAGTGTCCTAGACAGCACCAGGGGATAGCTCTAGACAGCAGAAGGGGACAGGAATGGTCCTTAAACCTGCAAAACATGAAAAGGCAACATCACTGCATTCCACTTTTCTTATTATAGATGAAGCTGCCAGCAATATCACACCATACTCACACAAGAGCCTGACATAACCCCAAATCTTGCCCACCATGTTTTTAAACTACCAAGCCTCCTGGGATGAATGTAAGTTTGGGACAGCAAACTTTTACAAAAGCAACTTTACACTGAGGGTGTCCTGCTGCCAGCTGTGGGATGGTGAGGATCTTGCATGGATATCAAAGAGGGATCAGGAGATGCCCAATGCCCTGTCGAAGCCCTGGCAGTGAATGGAAATGTTAGATTCATCACAACTGCCCCTAGCCTGCGGCCACAGGGCTGAACTAAAAAGTTTGGCGGTTAAAGTATGCCTGGCCTGTGGGGTTAGTGTGCAGACAGCCTCGTCCAACTCTGCTGCTAGAGTGGAGACATATGTTAACACCAGAGTTGCTCTAACAGTCCTGTAATTTCATGACATTTCATGAATTACCATGGCTATGAGCTCTTGCTCCTTCTTGCATCTAACATAAGTTGACATGAAGTTTGGTCAGGGACAAACAAGGCTGATATTGCTAGTCTACAACAACTTCAGCCAGGAGAGTCTGTCTTAAAGTATCCGAGTTTATGCAGTTGGGGCAACTAAAAGGGAGGCAAAGTTCAGATATTCAGTTAGCAGCCAAGGCCTTTGAAGAGCAGATTTTGTGACTGAGCTTCAGCTTTGTACTTAAATGATATTTAAGTCTTTACAGTTGAGAATCAGTGACAGGTAGAAGAGGAGATGTAAAGTGATGCCTCCAAGGAAGAACTGTCTGCAGCCATGCTATAGAAAAAGGAGAGTCCAGAAGGGCAAGAGGCATTTTGGAAAAAAAAAAAAAAAAAAAAGCCTAAATCCAAACCAGATAGGCTTTGTAGGCTTTGTAATTCTGCAGCTTGAAGAGCTACTCTTCTTTTTTACTTTAGTGCCTGCTTATTTCAGTTGCATTCTCACAAATTCCTGGTCTTTTTCTCTAGTACAAGAAAAAACCCTGATGGTTGTGAATATCTGTAAAATAGCAAATCGTTTGGTGAACTGTTTTCCAGACAAAACTTCATCAGCTGAAACTACATCTGTACCAAAAATCCTTCTTCATTTTGTGATCTCTCATACCAGTATCCAAGCCTCCCTCTCATGTATGTGACGAGGTTTTGAAAGGAAATCAAGTTATAAGGGAAACAAATTTTAACAGTGTTGCTGGTGCATGCTTCTCATCCTGTTATTACTTTATTTTCCTCCCAAGTCCACTGTTTTTTTACAGGATAAAGCCCAATTATATACATGTAAGCAACAGTAGTAATTTAAGATGATCTCATAGGTCAGGGTTAGGAAGACTCACTATCCCTTTCACATGACAGATAACTACCCACTACTGTAAGTAGTTACTGAGATCAGCAATAACAAATTCCACTGTTGCAGCATTACTCCTATTTGCACTGTAAACATTACCCTTCTCGTTGGTTTTCTTCTGCACTCTGAAAACATGTACCAAAACATGATTAGAATATACTGAATACAGCATATCATCTTGTCTGTTATACAGAACTTAGTAGGCTGGATTTGTCTCACAGATCACGGCACCCAGGATCAGGCCTATGTCTAGTTTCCCACTGCAGTTGGAGGAGATCCAGTCAAGATGACGGAGTCTAGAGTCAACTCACCTGACTAGACATTAGTGTAAACCTCTGGGTGAGCTGAGTAGCCTTCTAGACTGAACTGACCTGACTAGATGCCCGTGGATTATAACAGGAGGTTAGACACCTACTGCATAGGTAAACATATCCTCTCCAGTCTTAATCTGCAAGCTGAATCAACCTGCTATTTCCCTCCTCAAAAAAGAGCAATTCTGTGACTTTTACTATCATTCTTATTGCAGAAAGTCGCGGGTACTGATCAATATATAGTATACACAAAAAAAAAGGGTAATTTTAACGCAAAGAATCCAGATCCAGGTATAACTGCACAGCAGCTGTGGAGATCGATAGGAGTCACAGGGATGCTCTACTGTCTCTGTAGTGGTATCCTCACAAATAAAATGAGGAAGCATGGTCTAGATGGAACTTCTGACATGTAAGTAAGCAAATACACTCTGAGAGTAGCTACTAGTAAACAGTGTCAAAATGGGAGATTACATCAGTTTGGGCCCTTCATATTTTCACTGATGACTGAGCTGATGGAATAGAGAGGATGCTTACTGTATTTGTGTGTGGCATTAAGCAGGAGGGACTGCAAATACAAGTTAGTATTCAAAGCAATCCTGACAAATTGAAGGTACCACCTAAAGTAAACAGAAGGGAGACCTGAAAGATGCAGCAGACAGGAAAGAATAATCAGCTGTACAAATACAAACCTTCACCAAGAGGAGATACGGGGGTTATGGTGGGTCACAGCAGAGCATAAGTCAATAACATCATGTTGTTATGAGAAATCTAAATGCAATACCGGGTGGCATCATGAGGTACCTGAAGCAATCCTTCCACTTTATTCAATGTTAGTGAGGCTTCAGCTGGAATAGCGTGATCAGTCTTGAGGTCAAGAAAGATGTTCACTAACTGGAGAAAGTATAGAGAAGAGAAATTCAAATTATCAGAGGGCATGAAAACATAGCCTGTAAGAAAGAATTGAAGGAAGTAGGTTGTATAACCTAGAAAAGAGAAGGCTGAGGGAAAATCTTCTGAAAATATTAAAATATGCAAAAAGCAGCTGCAGGGATTAAATTCCTAGTATCCATAATAAAAAAAACATTCTTACATAGAAGACAGTGAAGGACTGGAAATAATTGCAGTAGGTGACTGTTAAGGCATATCCTTAGGTGCCTTTAAGAACTGTTTATATAAATGTTTAGGTATAGTCAATCTTCTGTCTGGATGGTGCAGTGAATTAGATGATCTCCTCAGGTCTCTTTCTATGCCCCTGTGTGTAACAGTGTGTCACGACCATCTTGTCACAATATCTTTCTCTTGACCCCTGAGGAAAGGGTTAAAAAAATTGTGCCACTAAACTAAGCAGAAGATGTCAAGGCATGCATCCTCATTGCAAGGGCTGCTGCAGAAAAACTGTATCAAAGTGATTCTCTGTTCGGGAAGCAGAAAAGGAGCGTCATTTGTGACCTGCTGTCAAAACTGAGCTAAAAAGACAGCACAGCTGCAACATTTAGAAAAAGCAAATATACCTTGACTTTGTTTCACATAACATGGCAGCCTGTAGAGGCCTGGCAACATTTGGCTTGTTAAAGCGTAGGCTAGGGTAGCCTATTTGCTCTGACTGTTCTTTGGCAAAAGGAAATCTAGCTTTAGCTTGCAGCTGTGAGCATGAGCGCTCAGTGCCTGCTGCAGATGCCTGTAGAGCTGAGGTAGATTTAACCCAAAGTCTTGAAGATACCTCTCTGCATCTGCTTTTAGCCATTTTTTCCCCAGTTTTCTCTCCAAGAGTGACTTGTTTCTTTTCCTCCTGGTTTACATTTTCTACTCCTGTTCTTGTTTATACTCTGCACTTTCCAAAGACCTTAAAACACTTGTCACGTAGCCAGGAGGCTTAGAAATCTCTTGAGGTTTGAAGTCAGGTCCTGGACACAGCCAGTATCAACATTAATCTTTCCTTACTATAATGCTCCAGCAATAAACAGATATGCCACTACTCTAAAGTACAGTATCAAGACCCTAAGAAATAAGGTATCTGGGTTTTGAATAAAGGAAAAGAGAGGCTTAGGCCTTATAGCTGTGAAGGTATATAGGAAAGGGGGTGTCCAAAAGGCAGGGGAAAAGGTGTTTCGAAACCTCAGTAAACAGCCCAAGAGAAAATATTTTGATGGGAGAAAGTAGTGGTGAGGTATAGGGATATGACTTCTAACTACTATGCAAAAAAAGATGTAAATGCAGGTTCTGCAGGAAATAGGCACATGGAGCTACACTGACTATGAGGGCAGTCATCTCCTGGGAGTCTCTGCTAATGGCAAAGAGCAAAGGTTAAATGAATGGGTGTGAGGAACCTCAGTCTTTTCCTCAGTGAGCTTTGCTGTGAGTATGCCGCTGCTAAAGCACTATAGCTTTGAGATCCCTATTCAGGAGGCTCCTGGGCAGCTTCACTGACTTCCTCTAATGCAGTATCACCTTTTACTAATCCTGTTTTTCACTAGAAATTATCTAAGTAAGTACTTCTACTTTGAAAAAGAGCTGATTATGCTTTCCTCCTATTCTCCACACCCCCAACCCCAGCTGAAGAGGGAGTTATGTTTGTGTATTCCCTGCTTTCCTACCTACTTATCTGTGCTCCTGGAACAGCCGATTTTCAACTGAAGCAACATTAAAATGCCCTCCCCTGAATTTAAAGACAAGCTAGCAGGGGAAAAACAAAACAAAACAAAACACAAAAACAGACCTTCAGTTGCACCGGGAAGGAGTGAGGCCCAATTCTTCATCCTTTGGATTCAGCAGATTACCTCATCATACAATATAAAGATGTGCCACACCACACTTTTTCTGGTTTTAAGGTTTGTAATGTTTCTTTCCTCTGTCTGCACTGACAGACAGCAGCAGAAGCCTGCTGGACACCGGCTCCTCTACTACCTTTCAACATCTGAGGCAATGAGCAGCTCCATGTTGCCTGGTGTTTAGCACCATCCAGCTGTATTTTACAGGCTGGTTGGAGTGTGAGAGGCAGCATGGAAACAGGATGATTGTGGGGACCTCTTCTCTTTTTTTGTGCCAAGTGTAAATCCTTCAGTCACAGAGACCGCAGTTACATAGTCTGTTGGGCAACACAAATGCCCCTTACAGCTTATGAACATGTATGACCTATGGACCATTTTGGACAATAACTGTGATCCAGAATATAACTATAACCAATGGCAACAAGGAGATAGGGTGACATTATCATAGTTTATTTGAAGATTACTTAATCTGTAATCTGTCTTGAAATCACTAAGGTTATGAACCTTCTTGAGAAGTATACACCAGCCAGTAGAATGCTTTGCCTCTATCTCATTTAATTGCCATGGCCTTTTCAAATGCCAGCACTGAAAATTTTTCTGTACTGAGATCTAAGTACAGGACATGTTCAGGCTCTGCAGCTTCATAGGACTTCAGTAATAACGAGAACATAATTTTTAATTGTATTCTGAGATGTCATTCTGATTTTGCTGGATTATGAATCATCATTGAGTATCAGACAAATCTACCAAAGCTAGACACATAGAGGAAAAAATAACCTCATTGTTGAGAAAAATCAAGATTTTCCATTTTGCTGCTTCATACCTTTAAACCAGGTTGTTCCATCACTTTAATTATAAATAAAAACAGCTTCTCTGTCTTCTGGCAGGCAACATATGGGCTTCTCCCCTCCTTCACTCTCCCTCAGGGACAGATACTTTGATAGGAGCATGATTAGATATTGGAAAAAGAAGAGGAATCTTGCTAGAACAGAACCAACGTCAAGAGAATGTAATAAAAGACCACACTGTTCACACAAAAGACAACAGGTACTTCATAACATAGCTGAGACACATTACCTTTTTGCTTGCCTATTCAAAAGCAAATAGTGACAATACAGTTTGTCTTACATTGAACAGAGATCAAAATGCTAACAAGATGAAATAACTATCAAGGAGAGAGGCTTGTGATACAAATTATTATTCTTATGATATTCCTCTTCAGTATTTATTTCTGTTACAAATATTTACAAAGAATTCCTCTTGTAGAGCACTAATAATGTTGAAATACAACTAAAATTGCTACAGTCTATGACTAATATTAGTGCAGGATAGGACAAGACTAATGCTAACTGCAGAATATATGCGGTGACAGCTCTTCTTTGAAATAAACTGTTAGATGCTGTGTGTGTCATGCTTCAACTTTAAGCTATAGCTTGCATCTGAAAGTGCTGGAAGTATTTCTTCAGAGTAAGACATTCAAGTCTTACACTATTTCTAGGGAGAGAACTGAGGTATGCACTTCACATCCTCCAGAAAAGGACATTTATGAACAGAAAAACCTTCTTGTTTTAAACATCTCTAAGCATAATCAAACCAATTCCTCTCTAGGAAAGAATGTTGTTCCATACTTAGGAATTAATGATATAATTTAAATTTTACGCTGTATCATTAAGCTGTCCCCAGACTTTAATATTCATTTATATTTTATCTTCAGTCCTCCATAACACCCAGAGGTTATGGAGTCTGGCATTCTTTGCCTGGTGATTTCCAGATGTTTTATCCCTCAGGCCCATGTCAGCTCTCAGAATTTCTCTAGGCAGCCATGCATCTTCAGCACAGTTTTAGCTGGAAATACTGTGAAGGTAATGTTAGCTCCATGATCATCTGCAGATCACTTGCTACAGTCTTGCAGAACACCATGCTTTGAAGACAAACAGTTCCTCAGGATTCATTTACAGGGTATAAAGAGTAATTTCCTTTAAAATTCAGAATGACATTATTTGGTGGCTAATAAGCAACACCGTTATCTCTGGAACAGGTCCTTGTTCAGGATGCATTTTACAGTCAGTGGAATGATGAAGACCAGGAAGCTACGAATGTTGGAAGCTCTTTTAAACATAGTTACTGCCCATGAAATCATGTTATCTAACCTTGGTCATTGGGGGAAAGATTATTCTGAATGCACAGTGCCATCTTAAGACATAAACCTCAGAGCCAGGTTCCAATATCCCCACCTTTAAAAAGGTCATCAAATCCAACAGTGAGTGCCTTGGCCACTTAAGACTTCCTGTATGCCTGCAAGATTATCCACAGAGAAACCGTGCCCTGGGTCTGCAGAATCCCTGTGCTTACCTATATTAGAGCGTGTCCTATTCACAGGTGCCATACCTGTTTCTGGGGTCAATGGTCAAGGCTCACCTGGAGCTCAGGACACCTTGCATCGGCTGTTATCATGAATACTTTTCAGAGGGGAATGAAAACAAATTACAGCTATTCCTAATGAAGAAATCAATCAACATCAAACAGCTGTCATGACAATATTCCATGTCTCTATCAATTAAATGTCACTACATGCACTCCTCTACAGTACCTGTGCCAATATTCGTGCTATCTTAACCTCCTGTCACCATAAAGTCCTTCATCTAAGCTTGACCTGCACTTCCCTGTGTACTGTTCATTGCCAAAGTCTTGTACATCTGCAACCTCTTTTTCAAGCATAGCAAACTGCTGTGAAAGTAGGTACAGCAACACTGCCATATCACAACAAGATAAGAACTAGACATGAAATTTCACAACACAGTTTAGAAGGCATGAACATTGTTTACTTTACAAAGGCTTATGCAAAGGAAAACATATGGAAAATTCCAGGCATGATCTTGGAAGAGACAAATCAAGCTTTTAGATAGAGTAGAGTTCACTGGAAGGAATTTGTTGCAGTTTAAGGCATGACTGCCATCTCCCTTCCCATTCAAAGTGGCGGGAAAGACTATTCAAATGAACAACAGCACTTGCTTATTTTGCTGGGTTCCTCCACACCTTCTTAGGCCAAAGCCTCACTGATTCCTCACGTGGATTAGCCATGTGTTCAGTACCAGCACTGCCTGAAATAGCGTGAATGCAGCCACCATCCTGGCTTCAAGAGGCCTCTCTGGCCCTCCATCAGCACGGAGCTCATGTCAAACCTGCGAGTTTATCTCTGACCTGAGTAAATACAGACACTACCAGCCAGCCCAGCTGAGCAACACAGTTTGCAGTAGCACTGAACCTAGAAGACAGTTTTATGCATAATTATCTCCTAGGGGCATGAAAATGGTGCTGGCTTTCCACAGAAGACCCCCAGAACAGACAGTTTTAAGAGTTTGACTCCTGGGTATATAATTCAGTGGCTACTGGCTAGCTTCTGCAAAATCTCTCACCGCTCACCATGGGACCAAGTCTATGGAGGCCAGACCCCAGCAGCTGTGCAACAGAGTGCTAATCCATGCTGTGCAACACCTTCTTCAGAGGAAAACCTATACCTGTTTCTCAAGGGAATGAAATTTTATAATGCAATAAAAGCCAGTGTTCATGGGATACTGAGTGCCAGCTTAAAAGATACAGGTACATCAAAGGATCTCACTTCAGAATACATCCCCTCATTAAGCAAGCCTCATGGTTATGTAATGTTTACAATCCCAGAGTTACCTATGAAAATGTCAGGATTTTTTTCAGAAATATCACATATATTTGCTAATCAATCATAGAGTGCTTACTTTGCTTATCTCTACTATTTTTATTGGTCAGTCAATCCCAGAAGAAATGCTGACTATTCTAATGAACTCAGGGTATTTGTAATCACTAACCAATATTCAAAAGGCCATTGCTTTCTGGTATTGTCTATACATATTCTCCAAGTATGAAAGTATGCAAATATACTTAGTTTATTAAAATCGTACATCAGTGCTAAGGCATTTATGACTGTGAATTCATAAGACCTGACTGACAGAATTACTTCAATTGCTTCACTTGACTGACATAACTTAAAAGTCACATTTATGTGAGATACTTCTTGTACCTTTGTCCAGGTATCTCTGGACATGTACCAGTTCCAGAAACCTGTGTGATTTAGACAAAAGTCTGTCTAACTTCAGTGAACTGCTTGCACATTATAATGTTCTTTTAATCTAAAATCATGAATGAAAAGCAAACCATCTTTTTTCAAACCCAGGAATTTTAGAATAGCAAGAAAATCCGTAACACAGACTCTCAGAAAACAGTCCCTGACACGAGTATGAATCTCTCCACCAGCTCCAACAGTCACCAGGACAATGTGACACCAGTCACAAAATACATCAGTGATCAGCAATACACCAAGCAAAAAAATGGGGCAGAAATTGCAGATGGCTATAAACTAGCCCCTCACACCACAGTCTGCAATACTAAAAAAATCCAAACAATTAAACTTATTTTGTGACCTATCTCCAAACTGGCAGAGAGACATAGCAGATGAACCAACTCACAGCTGAACTAGCCATATGCACAGTATAAACAAAAGCAGTAAGAAGTGCTACTGTATTCAGAAACACGTCATAGCAGTTTCCCTGACCACTATGCTTATTTATATTGCAGATACATGCAGGTAATGGGACTGAGGAAGTTCAGGCTCACTCAGCACGGTAGAGAATGCCAACAATGGGGAAACAGAAGAAAATAATGTGAAACAAGACACACCAAAAAGATGTCAGGGAAGCAGGCAAGACTTCAAAAAGAGTACAGACACAAATCAGTGCATGGTCTGATCCCAGGGCATCATTTGGAGTTCTAATAGAACATTTAAAATAAAAGGATGCCTGTCTGAACAAGCACCATCAGGTATCAACCATTCCCCAGAAGGACATGGGAGAAAGCAAACAGAAAGGAGGCAATCAGTCAAATGCATGCGATAGCTCAGGACCAAGATTTTAATCCTAACAGAGAAAATGCAGAAGGCTCACCTTGGGTTTTTTTGCCATCTGCTGTGAAATGATAATTGCCAGAAGATGAAGGATCACTGCAGTTCTCTCAAGCATGCAGACAGTAGGGTCAGGTATTTGAATATGGCAAGCTTCTGTTTTCACACCACAACCGACCTAGATGGCTGATGATATTCTGATTCAAGAATCTACCTCATGAAGATAGAGCCAGGACCAGGTGGGGTCTTTAGGTAAAATTGTTAAAATTGCTCTCAGCTCTGACAATTTCATTCAATGCAGTCACCAGCAACAAGAAACCAGATATCCTTGAGCTGAGGAATGGGACAGAGATAAGGTCCCCTGGTGCTGTCCGGCTGGTTGCTGATCTCTGTAAAGTAACATAATTTTAAAATATCCTGTCTCTTATTAACCTCCTCTAAAATCTACCTTTTGTGAAATACAACCCACAGTAACACTAAATGCTGGCTACCTCATGAAACCAAAATACTGATCATGAGAAATGTGAGAGGAGGTCAAATAATATTTTTATCTGAAAACTATTGTTCACTGTCCGTATGAGACAGTAGTTAAAATTATGATGTACCTAAACTCAAAATATTTTTATTGCATTGAAACTAGAAGATTGGCTTCTGTAGGAGATCTGTAAACATAAAGTGAATGTAGAAGGCTCATTTTGCAGAAAACGAAGAGACTTATGACTGATCCTAGCTGCAGTGTAGAGAAGTGCTAATATAAACAAAACACCTTTGTAAGTTAGGCTTATTAAAAAAACCAAGTGTTTCAAAAGCAGCAGGCTATAAAATGGAAGACCATAAGTGAAGACAGAACTAAATACTTAGACAAAAAAATAGCATGAAGACAATATGAAAAGCCCTGCTTATTTTTAGATCCAGATTCTACAGATTTTAAACTACTGTACATCTAGTAAGTGGATACATATGTAGTTTTTTAATTCTCTGTAGGAGGTTTGTCTTTTATGGAAATGAGTTAAAGGAAGCATACAAGGAAAAGTTGATGAGGAGCTGGACTTGGGAATTTATAGGGTAATTAAAGATTTTGGAGAAAGTTTAGGCCTGAAAAGAATGAAAACTGTGTATACAATAGAAAGGAAAAAAAACATGAGTATGGAAAATCTATCCCAAGCCTCAAAGAACAGAATCAAGCCCTGACCCCAGAGGATTTAGCACAGAAAGATTTGTATTAAACTCAGCACTTTGCAATGCTGGGATTTTGAATGTTTAGAAAACACAGTGCAAAGGGCAATTATAAGATAAAAACTTGATTCTGGACTAGCATACAGCTAATGCTGTTTGTGTCTGTGGGTGCTTAAAATCCGTGTTATGACGTTAATAATTAGCAAGGCCCCAGCCTTTCTATGTAAAGGGGTTCTCCATGCCCATTGGGGAAGCTGTATCAGCTTTGCTTCAGGGCACTGAGGGGCACTAGTGAAAGGCACGGAGAATGAGCAGGAGAACACAGGGCTTTGCGGAGGTAGTCCTAGCCTTTATGGAAGAGCAAGGAGCCAATTCACCTGGAAGTCACAACCTCCTGCTGTTTCTCAGGAGCAAAGACAAGATCCTATGGTCTGTACAAAATAACCGAAGTGGTAAGTTTCCAGGGGAAGATTGGTATTGATTTCTCCTTTTCTTCTAGGTTAGAAGTATTAGCGCTTCTGTCACCTTCACTGAAGAAGTCAATGAGTAGCTCTTTGCTTCCTAAGTACATACCTGGAGTGGTACTTAGTTCACTATTTCTGATAATCTGAAAGTTTATCTAGTCCAAGTCAATTAGTTAAGTGTCCTTGGAGAGAACCAGGCATCTCAGGAGGAAACTTGTCCCACCTCTCTTGATTAACTATCACAGTATAGTATAAATCAGTCTCTAGACCTACCTACCTCTTCCATTGCCCAGAGAAGGGAGCTTGTTGGCCAGTGCAGATGGTCAACATAAGACGAAATGAATTGCACCTGTAAAAACTATAACCTTTTAACCTTCTCCTCTTTATATTTAGATTTTTCGCTAGCAAGCATATTTTCCAATCTGTAAGGTATTTTCAGGGCTTTTCACTGAAGCCATTTGAATTCATACAGAGCCATCTTGGTCTATGGAGGTGTGCACAGAAGTGTAAACAACATACCCCTAGTAGTTGCAGCAGCATTACCATATACAAACATAGTAATATATAATACATGCATAATAGCCTCCTCAGTGATAATATAACCTCCATATCAATACATGATAGCCTGTCATTCGTTATTTCAATTCTTTCCTAAGTTTGCACTGTAGGATCTTCCAGAATATCTTCCTGTAAGCTTTTTCCTGCAGAAGAACATGAGTTTTGCTACTGATGCTGGTCTGTTTCACCACAGCTAACAACTAGGGAATGACATAATTAGAGAATGAGGAACACAAGGAATGCAAACCTAGGAACTCCTTTTGACTCCAGTTCAGGTGAAATAGGTTAGCAGTGAATTAATGAAGGCTGGCAGTGGCCAGACTGAAAGGGAGCTATCTTTCAAGTGACAGATGAAAATGGTGTGCTGTGACTTCGATAGATGTGAAGCAGCAGGACCAGCATGATTAAGAAAAAATAAAAGGTCACCTGCCATTATTCACTAAGAAAACATTTGACATGAGTAAGAGGCATAACCTGTCTCTTTAGGAACTCTTCAGATTAGGTTATCAGCGAAGGATGTGGCAGTCATTTTTGTTAAAAGGATGAAAGTGTTTTATTTCCTCATGTGTTCTGAGGTATGCCAATTCATATTACACAGGGCACTATCTGTTTAGAGGTATCAGAAGGAATTTCACTGCTATCATCTGCTTTGCATCTTTAGCCTTTGCTCATCTAGTTCAAGAAAAAAAAAGTTGAGGACAAACAGACTCTAAACAAGGGTCAGGAAAAAAAAGGCATTACATAGCAAAGACTGTTGATTTTCAGTTCAGAACATGTCTTCTGGTCACTGCTTACAAAACACTGATTATTTTGGAACAATACCCTTTGATTGCAAAATTAAGTCTGGCTCTGTCTGAAGCAAGAACAACTCATTTGGACTGCTCTCTGCCATTCCAGGTCATGCCCTGCCTGCTGGTCTCTTTTGTGGCATTTAGGCTATAGGTGAACTGAAGGGCTTGGGAGCACCTCATTCAGACTAGTTCTCCAGCATGGACAGTGGGGGCCAGTGCTCCACCTTGCCATGATGTACACACGGAGTTCAGTTTAGCTGCTGCTGTTGAGATATTTTTTTTCTTTTCCATCTTTGTTACCTTCTAAGAGACTTTAATTTTTCTTAATCCTTTATGTATACTTAAAATGTTGCTTTCCATTCTGTCATTATCCTTGTCTGTATGGGTCATCTGTAGACCTGTCTGCTAGGACTTCTGTATGGCAGGAACCGGCATTGTCTGTGAATGAATGCAAAGTGTCTTTTGAAACTGGTAGAAGCCCATGTCACAGATGCCATGGCAGTACCAGGCACCTCTGCCAGATACGCATGCTAATGCCACTAGTGAACATCACCGCAAACCTGATGGTGGATTTCTTTTGGAGGAAAATGTTGTAAAAGAGAAGAGTAATAGGAAATTGGACCAGCTTATACTGTAGCTAATGGTCAGGAAGAGGTTAGCATAGTGCAAGGGTGAGCTTGACGTTGGGAAAATAATTTATGTTAGTTTAAGATTTTTTTCCCTGCTTTTTCTTTCTTGGCTATATTAGTAAGTATGCATATACTTGTACAATTACCATAACTGTTACTAATCCTTGCATAAGAATGGTAGTTAAATCAGTTGCAGATTTGTAAAAGCAGGCTCATTAGGACAAAGAGTGGGAAAGGAAACCAGAGACTAGGTGGAATGGTCTGAGACATCACATCAACTTTCTTCCACTCTTTCTTGGGGTTTCATTGCACAAGCAGTCTTGATGAATGGATTCTCCATAAAATCTAACAAGGGGATGTGTTGTTGTCTCCTTGTTGTGTTAGAGCCTACATGGCCTCCCTCCACTGAACAGAAGGCCACATTTATACCCATTACAGATGCTTTTGGCCAGGAAGATCCTTAAGACTAAATAGACAAAGAGCTAATAAGAAGAAAGCAAAAATTTTTTGGTATTATAATGCTGTGGTCTAGAAACTTGTGTACTTGTATTTAATGATTATGGTATCAGTAGGGACCTAATTTTGCTGGTCTTTCTGACTAATCTGAAAATACACAAAGCGGTTTTCACTCAGCTTCAGGGCCCTGAAGGCACCACCAGCCCTGACTGCCTCTTGGCAGCGCCCCCGGGGCTCCCCACCTGCCTGCAGCCCAGGAACCCATGTCAGACCCCCAGGGCTGTCAGCCCCTGCCCCAGTGACACCACGGCAGTGCCGGTCTCCAGCTCCGCACAGATCTGCCCTGCCTGGCCATGGGACCCGCTGACCTGGGTCCACCTGTGGCCTATGGCCTTGCCTGGCCTCAGCGCGTCCCCATCCACAGGGATGTGCCTGATGCCTGGGGCTGGGGCTGCCCCGGTGCCCCCAGCTGCTCCAGCTTGGGTGTGGGACAGGCCTGGGCTGCCCGAGCCTGCCTTTCTGCCATCCCATGGGGGGCCCCCATGACTGTGGGCCCTGGCCCTGGGCAGCTGCCAGCGTGGCTGAACCATGGCACTTGGACTCTTGCTCTGTTCTTGCGCTATGGCTCTGTGTGCTCATAAGTAACATGTTTACATTCACTCATCGCTTCTACTAATGGGCTTAATCTTGTAGGTTTTATATTTAGTGAGCAGTCCTACTTTGAATGGAATCTGACTGCTAAAACATTCAATTTTTGCTTATTAGCTCTAGATTAATGTCAGACTGTTTATGTTGGATTAAAAATCTTGGCTATTAACATTTAGCCTCTCCAGTTAACATTTGCTGCTAATCAAGATACATTTTGGTCATCGCTGATGCCACCGTAGGGCAAAGGGACAGACTAGACAACCTCCTGAGACTCCTTGCAGCAATTTTCCTTTATTGGAAAGCCTGGCATGGAGCTTATGCTCATTTAATTGTACAGTATTGTATCACTGACGTGCTTTTCACAATTTCTGCACTGATTGCTTTAGAGAAATTTGAAGCTATGTAAAATATATGTTTAAAAATGTATTTAACCTCACCTCTCTTCTGTAACATCAGTATTCAGCAGACACAAAGGTACTAACAAGAAGAACAGCATGACTTGGTTGCAGACTAGAGAGGTAGCAAGCCATGTTCACCCTACCTTCAAGGGATTCTCCACCACAAACCAGTAATGAAGTACAAGCACCAAATTCACTAGGTGCCTGAAAGCACCAAGTCTCAGTGTACGCTCATGGCTGATGGAAGATGCAATCTTGCTCTTCGCAAACAATTTCTTCGTTATCTTTCCCTTTGCAGTTTCTCTGTATGTGATGGTGATGCCCTAAGGTTGTGCCTGGACATACCTGTGCTCCTGGGCCTGAACCTCTGACCATCAAACAGCCTAAAACCTGTCAGGTCCTTGTGCCCTGACCCCAATTATGAAGGTGTGGGACCCACTCTGGTGTGCCATGGTGTCCACCTAGCCCGTGTGCCCGGACTTCCTCCCTGTGTGGTAGAGGACAGCAGCAGTGGCAGGGAAGGGTAGGAGGCAGGATGAACACCCAGGGCTCGCTGATGTGGACCTGGCACAGTGGGAGTTTGCATCCAGACCCAGGAATTTAGAACAATTCCTGGCTCTGATCATATCATTGTCGCTGAAGCACCCTAGCAATGCAGGTGCTAATATAGCTTGCAGGTAACAGAGGAATCCATTCTGATGCTTTGATTAAAGGTGATGTCAACATGTATTACCTGCCAGCAGCAAATTTCAGCAGTGAAAACTGCCTTGTCCTGAAGCAGAGAGCTTCCCGCTGAATATGATGAAGAGGGACTGTAACAAGCAATGAAAAGCTGGCTTATTAAATGCACTGCTGTTAAAGGAGCAGAAGCTGAGAGGATGTGTAATTTAAAATGCCGCACTGTGTTTTTACCAGCCATCGACCAGATAGTCATGAATCATCCACCTAAATTCTACCTCTTAGTCTTTGCAAATTTGGAAATCTTTGGCTTTGACCCCTACTCCATCAACTTTCCCCTAATTTCTCAAAATATAGTCCAGGGCTGTCAGTACATTTTCCACCAGACAGTATAGCTATTTATGCCATCTCATCGCCACAGTGTCTAAGTGCCTAACAAAATTTATGAAAACAATATACTTTGAAAGTTTGCTTTGATTTTACCGTTATGCATTCAAAGGATAATGCACCAAAATCCAGGCAGAAGACTCTTTATCTGTTTAATTAGGTAGAACCACATGGGATAGGAGAAGTAATGGGGCCATAAAATCCAGAAACAGAATC
This sequence comes from Pandion haliaetus, assembly GCA_013401275.1. NCBI lineage: Eukaryota > Metazoa > Chordata > Aves > Accipitriformes > Pandionidae > Pandion > Pandion haliaetus. The sequence goes on from VYZV01023987.1 coordinate 124,839, forward strand.
CTAATATGATTAGAAGAGAGTTCAGACAAAAAAAAAAAAATCTTTATGCCATCAAAGAGGCTTTATTAGGATTATGTATACAATTCTGGTCATACCTGTTGAAGATAGATACTTTTGGACTGAGAGGTGTATAAGAGCTATTAGGATCAGCAAATATGTATCCCAGTATGTAAGGATACTAAAGTGCTTGACAAGCATCAACACTGCAAACAGAAAAGCAGAAAGGGGAATATGGTATCTGTTTAAGTGTATCATGGTGTAAATATTTTGGAAGCAGAAGCTACTGAGATGAAAAAAATGAACCTTTGAAACAGACTTATTGTGGGAGAGAGGAGGGAAAAACTACAAACTTGGATTTGGGGGAGGTTTGGCTTGCTCTAGACAGAGCTAGATTTATTCATTAGAAGAATTATATAATGTCTCCATGATGATAGAAAACCAGACTTAATGACACAGATGTTTCCTCTATTGTATCTCAACAGCAGCTCTTTGAAGGCTTTGTGCCTTCAAACACCCCCATGGACCTTCATGTGACTCCTGGGCATGTACCATATACCCTCAGCTGCAGGCAATAGAGCCCTCTGTTTCAAATATTCACATTAAAAAAAATTAATTATTATTCCTTAGAGCCACAAGAGGAATATAAAGACCAGAGGAATCCCAGGAATAAGTGCTATATATTGTGGACACTGGGAATCTGTGGCACTTGGCATTAAGTACATAGATGTAACCATAGCTACCCTTGCCAATAGCCCAAATAAAATTACCCACCTCTGCTTTTGGAATAGCCTCACCTACCTTTCAGTGTTTCATATGGGGTTTGAAATAATCTCTACAACTACTATTTCTGAGAGCCATTTGATAATTGTGTGTCTCTCAGTATGAAGAGGTCTTGGAGTTGGATTTAGCCATCCTTGAATCAGACAGATTCTTTTAATCAGAGTAAGAATACGTATTTCTGAGCAGAAACTAAAAAATGGCATCTTCTATTAATTCAGCCTCATCAGTTTCCCAATAACTTTTTATTCATGTTGTTTGGAGAGATGTCTCTCTCTCTTCTCCATTAACCACTTCTCTCAAAGATAAGGAATTTCTCCCTGTAAATGATCAACCATGTAGCATGGCTTCAGGTAGGGCAAGTATCACTCAGGAAAACTGTTTTGAGAGGGAGGTATATGTGACACTTTTAATGAGGCAAAGGTTCTTGTCTTCACCTATCTTCTAGGTAGAAATGCAATAATGAAAGTAAAAATGTAGAAAGTCTCATTCGACTGCTCTCTTTTGTAAGAAGTTGATACATATATGGCCTTAAGGAGGAAGAGATCACACCTAAAAGTACACAAAAAAGGTAAGCAAGCAGCTAGGCAAAGATCTAGAGAACAGACCTTGGATAAGGAATGAGAGCAATAGAGAAAAATGGGGTAAGGAGGAATAAATTTTATTCACAAATTTTCATAATTTTTTAAAGCAAAAGATCAGTTTGATCAAAGCACACTTCACCAGTGCAAAATAGAATCAAATGCCTAAAATTATCTGGAACTGCAGTTCCAGATACAGTACCTAACCACAGTACGATATTCATAACTACAGTGATGAAATAAGACCCAAATCTCATATACAATAAAATATCCCAGACATGAAACATATTAGGTGTGGCATGGCAGCTAATTGCTGACCCCATCAAAAGGAACATGTACTAGCTAACTACTGCTTAGGCCTAGTATCCTCAGAAAGAAATCCAGTGCAAGATCTAAAGTATATTGGTTGATTTTTCACATTCAGAAAATTAAAAGTGAATGAAAAAAATGTTCACAGACAAGAGGCAAATAAATTAGGGCCACTGCTCTCTCCTCGTTTTCCTTTACTCCTTTTCCTTCTCCCCTTATCTACTCTGATCTCTCCTCTTACCAGCAACCAGCCTGAACTTCAGAAATACAAATGTAGCCTTCTGCTAAGCATATAAAAAGAAACAGTACCATGTGTCCCTTGCCTTGTAATGAATTTCCCTGTATATTCCAAGATGTGAACTGGCCCTCCAGATGATGGCTCAATCCCTAGCACTCTGACATCCCTTGCCCCTCTGGTATGCCTTCTTCCAGAGAAAACAGAAAATACTCATGATCGTGGAGGAATCATATTCCCATGAAAGGTAAGTGCTACACGTGTTTTCTGGGTATCACCGCTGCAATTATTAATCTAATAGCCACAAAGTAATAAAGATATCAGGTAAACCAAATGAAAATTTCATACTTCGGATATTGAGAACTGTGATAAACTAGTTTCAGCTAGATATTGCACTTTCTCTAGGTTTTGGGGGTTTGTTTGGTTGGTTTTTTACTTTTTTTTTTTATTATTTATTTAATCTTTCCTTTAATCCAAACCTCCCCTTATGAAGAAATCACGGGGTTTAGTTCACTAGTTCTTCAGGTTTTGGGGGGCTTTCACCCTAAAGGCTGGACTTCATCTGTCAATTGGCAGCTTGGAGAAAGAGTGGGTAAGATACAAGGAAAGGAGGTATCCAGGTAAAGGAGGCTGGAAAAGGGATTAAAAGAAGGGCAGGAGAAGTATGGTGAGCACATCTTTAGGGAATGAGAGATAAAGCAGAGAGGGGAGGAAAGTGAGGTGGAAGCATATGGAAATTTTTTTTATGAAGAAATTTTTTATAATGAGGGTGGTGAGACACTGGAACAGGTTGCTAGAGAAGTTGTGGATGCCCCATCATTGAAAGTGTTCAAGGCCAGGTTGGATGGGTCTTTAAGCAAACTGGTCTAGTGAAAGATGTCCCTGCCCATGGCAGAGTGGGTTGGACTAGATGGTCTAAGGTCCCTTCCAACATAAACCATTCTGTAATTCTATGAAAAATATGAAGGAATAGAGAATGCTTGTTAGACAATATACTTGTAAGATGAAGGGTATTTCATCCTAGGGTGTCATGAAGATTCTAAAGCCTTAGCACTGGACTTTAAACTTAGTGCCCACGAACAAAGTGTCATGCACTGTGCATGAGATATAGGATACAGGTCTCCTAGCAAACTAAGCATGCCCAGGACACATGCTCATGCAGTGCCTTGCGATCACCTTACTGTCTGAATGTTAGCACACCTCCTAGCACTGTTTGGCCCATGCCAGCTAGCACAGTGCCACACAATGCCACACAATGGGCCCAAGTCATACCAGGGGGAGAGGGTCAGGTATTGTAGCCCTCTAATCTCTCCAGGACAGGGGTACAGTCTATGGTCTGACCTCCCAGGGAGGCCATGATGAGCACACAATTATAGGGATCAGGTCCCTTTATTAGTCCTCTGAGTACTATCTCCCCTCGTGTATGACTCCTCTCAGTAAAGACCCAATGATCGCTTTAGCAACATGGAGGCAATCCTGCTGACTATGACAAAAATGTCACAACGCATGCTGGACAGACCAGGGAAGGATTGTGGTGAGTTCAGAACTCCCTCAGGCTAAAGTAAGGTGAAGTGACACCAAACGATCAGTTAAACATTTTATTTATGGCAGGAGCAACCTAAACCTGGAAGGCGTAATATTAGGTGGCATGGTTTCTATTGAAACGTCTACAAAGGTAATGAGAGAAAGAAGAAAAAAGAGAGGTGTTATGGGTTTGTGTGGGGCAGGGTTTCTTTTTGGTAGCGGGGGAGGGGTCTGCAGAGGTGGCTCCTGTGAAAAGCTGCTGGAAGCTCCCCCGGCTCCAAGTTGGACCCACCTCTGGCCCAGGGTGAGCCCATCAGTGACGGTGGTAGCGCCTCTGGGAGAACAGATTTAAGAAGGGGAACCTGCAGTGTGGGGTGGGGTTGGAACGTGAGAGGAACACCTCTGCGATACTGAGGTCAATGAAGAAGGAGGGGGAGGAGGGGCGCCTGAGGAGGCTGATGGCCCTGCAGCCCGTGGTGAGATGGCAGGCTGTCCCCCTGCAGCCCATGGAGGGGAGCTGGGGAGTGGAGGCTCCCGAAGATGGCCGTGACTCCATNTCACATTGGAGAAGTTGGTGAAGGACTGTCTCCTGTGGGAGGGACCCCACAGTGGAGCAGGGGACGAGTGAGGAGTCCTCCTCCTGAGGAGGAAGGAGCAGCAGAGACAATGTGTGGCAAGCTGACCCTAACCCCCATCCCCTGTTCCCCTGTGCCACCGGGGGGGTGGGAAGGTGTTCTGAGGTTTGGTTTTACTTCCTAATATCCTTGTTTTGATTTGATTTGTAGTAAATTAAATTGATTTTGCTTCTTCCCCAAGTTGAGCCTGTCTTTTGCCCGTGACCATAAGTGGAGAGTGATCCCTCCTAGTCCTTGTCTCGACCCATGAGCTTGCCTTTATATTTTCTCCTCATCCCACCGTGGCCAGGGGAGGGGGTGGGGAGCGAGCAAGTGGCTGCATGGTGCTTTGTTACCCGCTGGGCTGAAACCATGATGAGAAGAAAACAAGAAAAGGAGAGAAAGATCACCACCCTTGGATCCCACAATGATGCTGACGGACGATAACACTGACGGTCATGGTAATCCTCTGGTGATGGACACGTGTGGAGCTCCTCGTGTCTTCATCTTTTATAGCCCAGTTCCCACCTTTTCTCACATCAGTCATGCCCCTCTTGGTTTTCTGCGCACTGCCCCTAAGGACTTAATGCAACTCTCAATTTTCTGTGCAGGCACCATCATGGGGGATGGTTGAGAGCCCCTTCCCCAAATAGACTCTGGGTGACCCCTGGCCATACACAGCGAGTTGTTCCACCCACTTCTTCAGGACACAGGATTGCGCATACTCCGACATGCCTCTGGTGTCCCCTGTCACACGTGGTGTTGCTATGCAGAACTTATCTTGTTGCAATGCCTTGCAAGCAAGTTCCGTTCCTTCCCTCAGCAGCAAAAGCCAGGTCCCAGTCTCTGTCCATCACGACGGGTGTTTGAGGTGTTAACTCCGTCCAGTCTGTCACAGCCCATCCAGCCAATTCCTTATCCACCGAGTGGTCTATCCGTCAAATCCATGTCTCTCCAATTTAGACACAAGGATGTCATGTGGGACTGTGTCAGAAGCTTTGCACAAGTCCAGGTAGATGACGTCTG